>JSYX01000459.1:0-26813 GCA_000787465.1 Thermomucor indicae-seudaticae
TTATGAACTGAACTGTTATGTTCATCTCCCTTCCAGTTGACAACAGAGACAACGCCTGTGATCAGGAATCTTCAGAACATAATAAAAAGAGTCGAAATATCATATTGAATAAACAACTCATATTTAGTCTCACCGACTTCTGGTTCTTTTATTATTTTTCCTTCATTTTGATATCTCACACTCCAATAAGCGTCTCTACCTCTGGGATGGTCCTCTTTTTGCTCTCATGTCACCACTCAATACCTCATAGTCACTGGCCTGTGCACACAAACTCTTTCTCTTATACATGCTCTCTTATACGCATCTTCTTTGTTTCTCATTTTGCTTTCATATTATACACATAGGATCCTTTTTATCTTCTGATTATCCAATACTCCATTATGCAGTCCTGGTTGTTGTCTCTACCGTTTTAATTCCGTCGTGTCGTGGTCTCTCTCTTTTTCTTGCTATACTGCAATTTTTCTTTTTTAGATCCATAAAAAATCCTGTTATATGCCATAAAATCATAAACATCGTCTTCTCTGCATTCGTTGTCTCTATGATGAAAGTATTAATTTTTAATTGAGAGGATCAGCCTGTCGACAAAGAGCTATCGCCAATGCATGGCTCGCAGGATCCATGTTGTAAACTATGGCAGATGTTACCTTGTTTTCTATTAAACCTTCATGAAAATATCGTGTACAGATAGCTAAATAACACAAATTTCTTTTTCTTCTTTAAGCCTGTTTAGTATCCTATTTTCATTTTTTTCCTGTCGCGAATGGTGATTACTAAACCGTATATAAAGCGTTCAGGAGACTGTTGCTCATAGCTATCATTGACAAGTATCTACGTAAAGCTATGCACGTTTGGTCTTCTCCGGTTTTTAATATCCATACTATGCCTATCCTTCTAACAATTTGCCAAGTCAGATACTTTGCAAAAAGCGGGTTTTCTTCAGCGCAAGTAATTTTTTTCTTCAAAGCGCCTAACACAAAGGGACGAGGAAAAATCCAGCATCGCTCGTTTCTAGCGGACGTCGAGAGTAGAGTGATCTGTAGAGTTAGTCCTATCGAATATGCTTGGAAGAACAAATCGCAATGTTGATTCCATTAGACAGCTTTGGACGCTACGTAGGAGTCCTCTTTTTTTCCTTTTTACAAACGGAGCACCTTCTCGATATTGCTTGTTCATCAATGCTTTGAGATAAATTGCATCGACTGAGCGTTTGAATACATAATGGAAATATGAATACACTCAATATCTGCTCTAAATACCTGAGATGCACCACGAAAAAAAAGCTTTCGCCAACAAGATATCGAGAGTGTGCGCACGTCCCCTTCAGAATCTGAAAGAAACACTTTTGTGTGTGACGGAGACCGAAACTGGCAATTTTCTTTCACCAGGTCGCTTTGTCCCGGACGAGAAAACGGCTGATGAACGACTATATAACGACCAAACGTCCCTCATGGCGCATGCGACTGCTCGGATTCCTTGGCGTCACAGATCTACCCATTAAGGTGAATTGCTGGTATTGCAACCAAGACTCGTACCTGTTACCGGGAAGCAAGGACAAGGAAGAGGACTGGCAATGCAACATTTGCGAAAATAGAAACATCAGGGATGAAGTTAGTTTGAATCGCGCGATTAGTGTTTTGTGTATTGCGTTAATGGGAATTTTATACTTTAATAGAATGGCGAAATCGTAGATACCCAGCCTTTGATGTACAATGAATCGCTCAATCGCCCAGGTAGGGGAACAGTCCTCGCTTGAAAATCTCGTTTGACACATCTCAATCAGGCTTTCATACTGCTAGTCACTGCGGTCCGGGACACAACACAAAAGTTCCAGTCGAGGACATTGTGTGACAGTTGCCAACGCAATCAAGCCTTAATCTATCAAATCATGAGCGACTACATTCGGGACGAAAGTGTATGTCGAAAGCGTAAGGGAGCATTGATGGATAACAGTTCTCCTGAGAAAAAGTCCGCATTTTAGGATCCAAATTACCGTTATCTCGTTGACACGGCAGACGACTACAAGAAGTCACTTCACGAAAAGTATCCCTTGTGCGACGACTGCAAAGCGAAAATCGATGAAATCGTTGCAGAGCAGAAAGGGATGCTGCGACAACGGAGGCTTAACGAGAAATTCAATCAAAGCATGGTAACTAAACCTCCTCGAAAACTATCCAAGTTTGAGTATAAGTTGCGAGGATTTATGTGGGTCTTATTGCATAGCACTACCATTGTTTTCCTTTTATACGGTAAGGTGACTCGAAGAGGGGGGTTCGGGCATTCGCATTAATAGAAACTGCTTACGCGTTAAACTAGCTTATTATTACCCCCCTTCCTGTGAAGATTTTAGCGTGCTTACGGTTATCAAAGACAGTTGGCAAACATTGGTTGAGTCATGCGAGCGGTTTCTCGAATACTGCAAGGATGTTTCGTCTGATACCATGGTGAAAGCCCTACACGCCGCATTTGGTTATCCGTTTCGCTTGTCGTCCAGGATCATTCGAGCAGCACAGGAATTGCTTTCATGCTTGTCAGGGGCTCTTTCTGGTGACTCGGTGGACACTTGTCATTGGAGCTTATCTGAACATTACCTTTTGCTTTTAATAACCTCGCTGTTTTCATTCACTTGGATGAACTGGCATCCGGTGGCTTCAAAGACCTACATTGAAGAGACAGGCAGAATAAAGTGCTGGGGCTTTTATAAAGTAAGTAAAAAGTTACTGGATTCCGATACTACCATAAGCGCTGAAATGTATGTTACAAAGTTTACCCAACGATTCCTTTACATCTTGCGATTGGGCCTCCTACTGGTGTTTGGCTATGGAGATCAGCAAACGGTCAATATCGTGACGAAAGTTGCTTTGGCGCTTGTATCCATTGTAAGCATTTAAAGCTCAGCGTGGTCCCGCTTTAACAAAGTTACAATCAACTAATGAAACTCTCCATAGCTGCTCATAATATCCGTACCTCTAGTTCGCGTAAATCCTCCTGTCTGGCCAGCTGAACCGGTTGGAGAAGAGCGTATCACGAAAAATCTGCGAAAGACATACTCTGATTTGGGGAACTCTGTTCCTAGCAAAGCCGCCAAGCTACGAAAAGAAAATATTGACGCGGCACGGTTCACACCGCGTAGATCATCGTTATCTGACGGAGAAGATATCAGTGATGAAGAAAGATTAATCCGTCAAAAATTGAAGCAGAGAACAAAGGCCGAGAAAGCTGATCCAAAGGAAGAAGAACAAGACAAGTCAGATCCACATGATAAGAACGACGGGGAAATAGAAAGCATTGTTTCACGTCTGTACAAAATCGCATTCGATAAACATTAGCAACGTATATACGTAGAGTTTATTTATGTTTCCTTTTGAAATGAGTATTTGTACATACATTTACTGAATAGGGTATTGGAAAAGGATGCACTCAATGTCACTACGATGCGTTCATTACCGATAAAACTCAAAGCGTTACCTACCTTAGTTGCTGCGGCGTAAGGAAAAAGAACGCAGCTTTTATGCTCGCCCATCGATGAGGCCCTTCGAGGCACCTTTGACCGGTGTTTGGGGAATTGCTTTCTGATGTCAGCGTGGTAGCGGCTGACGGTTTGGTAGACGAGGGAAGAATCCGTTGATGAGGGGTTCTGCAAGAACACGCTATTGCGATGCATAAAGCTGCCATGACGTCTCGGTTTTGAGTAGCGGCTCCATGACTGTAAGTTGGACAGTTTGGACTGAAGCATACCAAAGAACCATTGAGATAGACCGAGCATCTTTTCCCATTTTTATATCCGGACAGCTTCGCGAGCTGCTGTGCTCGTCTGTCATGCCACAGATGACATAGCGTCGATACAGTTTCCTCAGCTTGTTAACACTGTGAATGCATGCTTTGTTCAATGCCCCCTAGCTGCTTTTCGTGTCTTTTTCCTTGTGAGTAACCTTTACAGCTTGTAAACGATATTCTTCTCTGTCGATAACATATCGTGCCTCGTCCCTTTGTTTTTATTTCTCCTTCAGCAGTTCGTTCGCAGCGTTCACTGCTTCTGTATCCTCCTCCTGTATCTCAATGGCTTTCGGCCTCTCCGGTACAGATTTTCTACGTACAGTGGTCCCTCGATTTTTTCCGCCGCGGATTGACCTCCAGAAAAGCGGAAAAATGTAATGGAGGAAAAAGTCCGGAGACCATTGTAAAGATTCGCTGGCGTTCACGGAGTCTCGTACAGTGCCATGCAACACCGCAGTCCTATTCTGCTACAATGTCGATATGACCGAGGTAATCCATACCATGCTGAGAGCAAAGATCCTTGATCAAGTCAAGATTAAGGAAAAATCCAGTTACAGCACTTTTGTTGCGCCTAGCCTGGCCAAGCTGGGTATTTGGGTAGTACAACTGACACTTTCCAGCGCTTTGAGGCAGCTTTTGCATAAATCTAGCATCTGTCTGCAATGGATTGCTCAGTGTGGTATAGAAAACCTGCTCCAAATATATTTGGGCGTCTTTGGTATGGCGCAAGATCCACCGGAGCGCAACATACGCGAACACACAGGGCCTTAGCCAGGCGCATTTTGCTCGGAACGCATGTCGGATGGATATGAGAAGAAACAGCAATGTTTCATGGACTGACGACATGTACTTTTCGAACTGAAACTGTGGTTCGTGATGCAAATCAGCTTCCAATTTTGCCATCTCGGCTCACTGATTGTAACGCAAATACTGAGCCCCGCAAATACAATTCTTTCCAAATTTTTTAACACACATCCATTAAGTTTTTGGGCGTGCCTTTGTGGGGAAAGTTGGCGGATTTCGGGATTCCTATTTGCACAAGCACTGGATTGTATTGGCGCGTCCTCACAAATCAATCGGCGTACATTGGCTTTTAGTCTACTGCCAGTCGCGGTCAACGCGTGATATTTTATGTACTTAACATATCTGAATCTTCAAGTATTCAGTAAATGTTATATATTTCAATAAAAAGCTGGATGGTTGGATCTCTGAAATCACGCAGTACATCTGCCAATTGAGATGCTGAAAGTGAAAGACGCTTCCATGAAGTGGGAGTCACGGGATCGCCTGGCTTTCTTTTGACGCAGAAGTTATCGTAGACGTGCATACTCTGCTTCAGTTTTTCAAGTTCCATGAGCAGAAGGGGCAAAGTTTCCATACTGCTTGGAACTGCAAAACGGGCAATTTCGATCATAGGATAAAGATCTTCAGCCTCCAAAGTACACAGGTATATCGTGACGTTCAGCCTTATAAGGCAGTGTAATGGGTGTAGGTAACTAGACTTGTTGGAGCCAATTGAATGGCAGGAAGATAAGGTTAAAGAAGAGGGTTGTAAAAACAAGCATATTTCTCTTTATTTGCAAGGTGCGTTTTTTATATACTGACACTAGGAAAAACGTTTCTTCCTACGTTAACCGTAAACGCCCGTGCTATGTACGAAGGAAGTGAAACATATTCTTCAATGCGTGGTTTGATCTAGTTGTTCGGGCCTGGAGCTTTGGCTTAATGTTGTTCCGGCGGGACTTGAATTCAGAGTGCTTTCCTGACAGCGGTCAGGCGGTCAAGTGAATTTCTGCATTTCAGAATCTTTGTCGTACGGCTCACCAATTGCTTGTATCGCCAATGTGCTCTGCACTTCATCTCGGTCCAAAGCGTTCTTGCAGAATAAAGCAAGGCGATACAAATACCGGTGAAGGTCCGTGGAGATTTTCTGCGCATCTGGTGCCTTCGCAGAATCCAAGCGCGTAAAAGCGCTACTGACTTGTCAGCGTCAATCCCGCATCTGGCCTAATGTCCACATTGTTGACCGCGAATTCTTCACCGTGCCGATTTTACTTACGTTCAATCAGCAGATTAAGACCAATCATCCTTATAAAATGACAACATCCCCACGGGATTTAATATCGTGCGTTCTCTATAGTGAAGTAAAATGTAGTTGTCGGTGTTCCCGCACACCATGTGGCGAGTGCGCCCATGTAATAACGCCCAAAGACGATGGCGTGGCACTTGCCCCGCATGACTAATCGCCCAGCCGTAAGAAAGGAGGTTCCCAGACCCGCCCAACGCGATTGCAGACTCAAAAGGCTTCCAATCTTGACAGCTTGATGATGAACAGACAGGTTTTCCGCCTCGGACATGGCGACAAGACGCTCACATGCACCGAAGGAAGGCGAAGTGCATTTGATAAAAAAGGAATAAAAAGCAAGAGAAAGAAGGCAAAAGAACAAAAACGAGTTTTCCATCCGTTTTATACGGTCTGATGACGTCAGCCGTAAGTTTCATGCGACTTGTCTGTTTCATGTGATTCTTGGCAACACTGGATCCTCACTTGTTTATAGAAAATCTCTTGGTGCTGTTGGCTATATGGCATCTGGTTTCACATTCGGCTTCGAGAATATACAATAAGTCTAACAGGTTGGAATCATGATATTAAGACGGACCGGTAAGCCTAACCTTTGCTTCAATCAGGCGAATAGGAGGTTGCAGTCTCATATTTTGTCACGGAAGATGGTCAATTATGAGCTAGTAAATGATGACACAGTCCAAGTTACAGGTAAAGACTGCATTTTGCAAATGGTAAGGTGTCCGGCACGCTGTGCTGGGCCAGCTCTGCTTGCCTATTAGCACTCTGAGCGCTTTCCCTTTTGGGTTTGATATGTCACCTGTTCCTTTCTTTGAAAACCATACAAATATTAGAATGGGTCCTTTGATCACTCCAGACCTGATAAGCCCTGATTCGCTCGAAACATACAAAAAACCAATGACTAAAGAGAGACGATGTTTTGGCTGCCCATCTTCCAAATTTTGGAGTTATAACTCGTCAGAGCATCCCGATATTTATTAGGAGATATTCTTCCCTGGTGCTCAGTTCCACGTTGCAGGGCTTTATTGCCCCTAATTACAGTGCATTCTCTTGTTTTTGCCTCTTGGAACAAGGCCGACCAGCTCGTATCCAATTCGAGGGAGGGACGTTTTCTGGTCTTTTTGCGCGTTGCTTTATAACACGAGTTGAATTTACACACAAGTGTACGCTTGGCGTCATCAGCATTGCCAAGCTGGCTCAGATAATCAAGTGCAATAGCCTTGTTGGCCGGAACAGCTAAAAAGCTGCCCAAGGTGGGGTTCTTGGCACTTTGAATATGTTCTCGAATTCCTATAGTATAACCATGTTAACCAGAATTCCGTAGACCAGTGAATTACGATTGGCAATTGTCCCCGAACGCCGTATTTGAACGAATATAAAGTTCTTGCGCTGAAGAAAGCCAGTTCCTTTAACTTGCATCAACTAACGACACATCATTGTAGGGGTCCGAGTCAGGACAGGGTTTTCCTGAGTCCTGTCCCGTCCTGAGTGTCCTGTTCGGAACCCTAGCGGCTCTTCAGCATCTCTTCGTGCCTGGTGTCTTTCTCATAATTCTGGAGGTTTTCCACAGCGTCCTAAAACGAGTTAGTGAGCGTGCTCTGTAGGATTGACGTTAACACTCACTCTGTAAGCCAGAAGTTTTGGCAAAATAGACGTGCATCGGTTTTCAAAGCTCTTCTTGCTCACCGGGAGCGCTAGTGTCTCGATTGTGTGGGCGACGTAGAGACCATTGGCTGCCAACGTCAGCCCCACGACTCGTAGTTCCAGGCCTAGAAGCTTTTAGCACGCCAAGTCTATGTCACCGTATCTGAGAATTACCTGCGACGTACAGCAGAAAGACGCTGGTAACACCGGTCCCGACCATTCTGTTCAAGATAAACTTGCCCTCGATCAGCAGCTTTGTCCGGTCAGTGCTGACATTTACAGCCGTGGGGAGTGCCTTGCAGACCTCGGCTGTCGCGTACTCGTCCACTCCATATACGAGCCGCAGGTCTGCTTTTATGGTTGCTGCCTCGCCTGAGCCGCAGTGTGGTTCCTTGGCTGAGACGCAATGGGTCTCCCCCCTCAAATTTTAGTTAGTATACTTGATATAACGCATGGGCATGAGCCCACCTACCACGCGCAACGCAGCACTGACTTGCGAGATATAGTTTCCAGGAACGGGCCCCAAATTTTCACAATATAATCTGTCTCGCTGAGCGGTGGCCCATTCGGATTGAGGGTGTAGCGATGATACTCTCATGTATTCAGACTTCACCAAATAGCCGTTAGTCAAATACACAGAGAGTATATGTACGAAGCCTTACTTATGAGCGTATATATTGAAGGCAATCGCAACATCGGCGTCTCGTGTTTTGAACTCGGCCTTGTTTGCTGTGAAGATTGCGCTGCCCAAACTCTTGCACGCGAACTCCTATAGTTACTTGGGTCAGCGTGTTGCTCTGTCTAATTGCACAACCCAGCTGCTTTGCCTTCTCTATTTCCGCAGCTTTTCGGATGAAATAGCTGTTTGCGGACAGGTCGTGGTCTCCAAGACGCAGAGTGGGGAATCGTTGACGGAGCTCTTCTCATTGCTTGTTGTTGAAGAGTGATCGCTGGCCGTTGTCCTTGGTATTGTCGCGTAGCGTTCACCACTCGACTCGACTCGGCTCAACTCGAACATCCACGCTGGGATTACCATGACTCGAGTCGAGTTCGAGTCAGGGCAATTTTGACTCGACTCGAACTTGACACGACACGACTCGACTCGACTCGTGGTGAACCCTATTGTCGAGATCAATGGTACCGTTAAGGCCAAGCCTACACAGATGAGGCATGTCAAAATGCATTTTTCACACCGATTTTCCTGGGTGCGGCAGATAGAGAACTTACGTGATGATGGTCTGGTCCGCAAGCCCGCAGGTATCGTAGGAACCAGAGTTGGGTTTCCACCGTCGCGGAAACCGCGGTAATCCCAGAGGCGAAAAATGTTTCCAGATAAAGCAATTAGAAGACGTTTCACGCCGAGATAAAGGAAATAAAAGGACGACAGTACGATGAAAGTTAATATTGTGCGTTTGTTGATAGCAGAGAATAATGCAGTTACCGGTGTTCCCGCACACCACGCGGCCAGCACGCTCATGCAACGAAGCCAAAAGAGGATGACGCAGCACCCGCCCCGCATGACGAATCACAGCCGTAGCAAAGGGGTTCCAGCTCGTCCAACACGATTGCTCATTAAAAAGGCTTGCGACCTTGCCGGTGCAAAGACGTCCATACAGGTTTGCCGATTCGAACATGGCGACACGCGGTTAACGTGATTCGCAAGGAGGAAGTCGAAAGCGCTTTCCGGTCCATTTTGTACCGTCTGATGATGTCAGCATCAATTTTCATGCAATTGTCTGTTTCATGTGATTCTTGGCAAAACTGGATCTTTTACATGTCATCGAAAACCTTTCAGTCTTGTTGGCTATATACGTAGCGCCTCGATTATATTCGGTCTGGAGAACAAGTCAAACAGGAAAATCAGATTGGAATAATACTGTTAAGACGGACCAATCAGTCCAAGTTTGCTTTCGCTCCGGAGAACAAGACGTTCAGTTCCATGCTTTTCTCATGGAAGATGGTCAATGGTGTCCTGTATCCTGTACTGGGCCAGTCCTGGAATTTTTCGCTTGATGGTTAACGCATTCAGAGCGCTTTCCCTTTCCGGGTTGACATGTTTTTTGAGATGTCACTTGTTTCTTTCCTGGAAGACCGTAGATCGTACAAGCGTTAGGATCATTCTTTTGTTGAGTACAGACATGATGAGCGCTGGTTCGCTCGAAATCTGCACACACAAATACCAGTGCACACTTCCCAAATTCCAGAGATATACCCCGTAAGGACATCCCAATCCTTATTAAAAGGTGACTTTTTGCTATTACGAGCGCTATATGACAATGCATATAGTCATTACAAGTAGACTTTAGGGACACGCCAGAGCGTATACGGTAGAAAATTCGTTTTGAAAGAGGAGTCAGGGGACTGTCAAAGCTATGTGATGTCAATATACAATCTTTAAATGACCACCACACTAGTCTACGTGGCCGGGAAACAACGGATGTGGCGCCTGCTAAATGGCGTACGCCTTGAGAGCAATATTTTCTGAATAGGCAGTTGACTCACGGCAGGTTTTTTTTTTTCCAGCATGATATATTCATTCGACAAGATACAGCAATTTAGCAAATCGCTATAAGTGATGCAATACAATGCAGATATAATACAATGAAGCGCCACTAGTTTCTAACTGGATCCTTTAACAGGTACTCCATTAGTTCCGCGACTAGACGAACATTGATACTGTTGCCCAGGGTGCGATATCGTTGTTTTAGGGTCGTTGATTCAGGGAAGCTAAAGCTTTCAGGAAATCCCATTAAGTTCGCAACTTCTCTTGGTGTAAAGTATCGTAGCTTCAACGAGCGCAACAGTCGAAGCTGTTCGCTCTCATTTCCAGAACCTTTCGCTTCGGTTACTTTCCGGAAAATTTCCTCCGTCTAGAAAAGGGGTCAGTCATACGGTATTTGCTAAAAGCATGCAGCCTTCATAGTGGAATCTTACATCAAGCTCTTCGTTTAATTGAAGAATTGACCCTGTTTTTTCGTTATAATTATCCGTCAGCAAAAGGCGGTGACGGCATTTCTCAGTGTACTTACCGGTCGCTTCAGCGTAGTGATAATAGCCTACAAGAAAGTCGTTAATTTACCGTCGGCCCGCACTTCACCATTGCTAGTTTGACCTTTTGTGAAGCAGCAGCTCCGCCGGCTGCTTGCCTTAACAATGTCAAAGACATGACCATATTTCAGCAAAATCTATTGGGTAAAATGGTCAAATAAATTGCGAATAAAGTACAATGCTTAATACTTACCTTGTCAGGTATCAGGTAGGGCTCAATATCTGTCAAGTCATTCTCTAGGTATTTAGAAATAGGTTCAACAGGTACAACAGAACTGGACGCTACGACAAGCTCAGACTCGTTATCTAAACTTCTGCTCCGGTTATCGACGAATTCATTTGACATGTGGGTTGAAAATGGGACAAATGCTAGAATTGTGTTTGTGGGCGGTTGCAAGAACTCGAGGGGTTTCTGTTTAGCCTGTATCAATCGAGGAATGAGTGGATCGAGTTCAGGAACATTCCTGTGGAGCACTTACTAGGAGGTAATAACGCATACGCGAATTTGGTATTCCAAGTTGCAGAGGCGTCAAAAGGAATTCTTGATAGGCATATTCGCATTCTTTTAGCGTGTCGACAAGCATGTCCCTGGAATCCGACTCCTAAAGTTAATTGTTTGAGCTACACGGACTTGTGGATCCGGCATGGTGCCGATATCAACTTGCCTCAAAGCCTTTGACGTTTTCCACAAGAATGTATTTCGGCCGATTGTTTAAAGCTTTTAACACTGACAAGAGATAAAGAAAACTTTGAGAACGAGCGTCTTGGCTACCCTGCCGCAAGCCAGTGCGTGTGTAAGGCTGACAGGGTGGGGACATGGTCCAAACGTCGGCTGCTATTTCGTCATAATATTCCATCTTCACCGCTTCAATTTGCCGCTGCAACTACGTGTCATCACTTTATCTTAGCCGTAAACTTGCCAGCCTTCACTTGCCTGAGCGACAACGTTATCTCCAAAATTGTGCTTATACACCTATGCAGACCAATTTAATGGGACATGCCAATAAAGCTTCACGAATGAAGTGCATACATACATCGTTCGACACATTGTTGATGTCGAAAGCCTTCAAGACCTCAAAATCCCAGCCAGCTAAAGTTGCAGCATAATGCTAATTTCGAAAACTTAATCAAGAGATTCTTAAACATTCTGTTTGATTCTGCCAAGACGGGCTTTGTGCTTACCATCCCACCGATGCCAGAGTAGAATTCGAGGACGCGCAATGGTGTCATTGTTTTCGCTCAAGCGACATTGCCGAAGCAGAAAGGTCAAAGTCATCTCCGCTATTGAGCGGAACAGACTCGCCAGAGAATAGCAATACTGGATAGATATTGCATAGTCAAAACCTGAATATGGTGCGGTCCCTGGGCTTTTTTTCATTCCTCGGAGGAATATATTTCGACGAGGTACGTTGTTGACGCCCTCCCTTTCTTTCTTTTCGCTGTATTACTCTTGATCTCCCCTGAAAGGAATGAGTGGTATCCGAGACGAGGACCCTACAGGCTTGCGAAGTCTTCTAGAAGCCGAACACCAACTCTCAGCACTTAGTATTGGAGGAACTGTCACTTGCTGCATCACCCTTTTTACCAATGTTATCGTGGTGTTGCTACATTTTTTGTTCCTTTGGTACCAAGCTTCGATGGTCAACCGCGTCTCTCTACGCCTGATCGTATTCTCGTGTCTATGCAACGTTGTCTATACTGTTATGAAGCTTGTGGCACAAACTCTGCCTGACAATTCGCTAGGCTGCCGGGTTCTAGTCTATTTTGTGATCACTACGGACACTATGGCCACGATGTGTCTAGCCATGGTGGGTCTTAACCTCGTGATCATACTCGTTGTCCAAGTGGTGAATCCGCGGCGACTGGAGAAATACTATTATACTGCCGTTGCCATTTCTGCAATTTTAGTGGCCGTTGCACCATTAGCTGTCAGAAAGCATGCACAGTTGGTGGGCGTGAATTGCTGGTAACGATCAAAACTCATGTTCAGGTTTAGTCAAAGGGAACTTTCTGAACTAACAATACACGCAACAGGAGTCACTATTATTTCGTGGGGCGATATACACGTACATTCAAATGGGCAAGTTGTCGTGTCAAAGGTTATTAGCATGTGTTATTGCTGCCAGTGAAAAATAACTGCCAACACACTGAACTTTTATCCAACCATGTTTGTCTACGAAACAGATGTGGTATTATTCTTGGCTACTTTTAGCTTTCAGCTTGGCCACAGTCAGCGCTGCCATTGCAATATACCACTTTGCCCGTCGTCAGGATTACTTTGTTGGCACTGTCAATATGACATCTCGAAGGTCACATGTCTTGCAGTATCAAGCGCTTGCGCCGTCGAGTAATCCGCAGCAGCCACAAAAGAACACGGTGGTCTTCCGTAAAGTGGTGATCCGATGTCTTTGCTATCCTCTCAGTACGTTTCAAAGGAACAATACGGATAGACGACATGTCGACTCAATGATTACATAGTTCCACTTGTTAGCAAGGTCTGGGGCGTGAGTATCGAAATCTCCATTATCAGACAAGTCTATATTCCTTTTGCAATATATGTGCTTGATGGCATATTCTCCAATTTGCTAGGTAACTCAGTGTGGCGATCGATGTTATAAGGTTGATTGACTGGACGCTGGTGACATTTAGGTTTCATGGTTAGCTGCATCTATTTTTCCGATCCCTCTGTCGTTTCGGCCACTCGCTATATCCTGACGAATATCAAGCGCCGCTATGTAGACGAGTACTACTGTATACATTTGGATGGAAGGAGAAACTCACAGTATGATGTTAAGCCGAGACAACTGATTGCGTCCGAGCTGGCAGCACTGCCCAAGACGTACCAGCCAGCAGTGGTACACAAGAGGAAGGACCAAAGTTGGGTAGCCTATGTTAATGAAGCAACCGGGCGACGTACGCTTCGTCTCGATCAGGCAGTGCAACGACATAGAACGCCAGAAACGTTATTCATGCCAGCTGAGCAACAGAGCAAGAGAAATGCTGAACCCATTCTGGTCTCTGGTCTAAAGTCGCAACGCGACATGGCTGAAAGCGATAAGCGGTATGGTCGACGGTTTACGGAGCCTTCCCTTGCCCTTCCGCGAATAAAGAATGGCCATATTTTTCCTGACGAACGAGGAAGCGCCAGAGCGATGTCGGACACGGGGCCAGTTGCCACTGGGGAAGGACCCAGCAGCCAAATTGGCGCTGGACGAAGGATTTCCGCCTTCGTAAGAAGCTTTGTAGGGTGCTCGGATGACACGATAAGCGAAGAAGAAGAACACAATGGCCATAAAGCTCATCATTGCAAACTGACGAGATCACTGCGACGCCATTTCCCTGTTCATTGCATTGGTATCGGTAAAGAAACATATGAACTTAGGACGCCAGAGTTCCAGAACGGCGATCAGATCCTCGCCAGCAGACCTCTAAGTCCTACATGGAATCAACAACGAGCAGTATCTATCGAGCCTTATGCCCATCCACTGTTCGCTATGGCGTTGCACTGGATACTTGTGAACATTTTGCGTGTACCATATCGATCTGAGGCGGCATCGTATTTCGACAGACTGAGGAATCGAGAAGAATTAATAAGCACAGCAGAAAATTCCGGATACGAGGGACAGCCGGGACCAGCTCACCAGCGATTGGCTAGTGGACCGCCTAGTCTCACATCAAGCAGCAGTGGGACGCAGAACGGAGACAGTGCTTCACAGAGATCATCCTTTGACGCTCAGCTAAATGAAGGTCCAAGCACTGCTGCGGATCGCAAGGGCAAACGACCGCTGCTTAAACAAGGATTCGGGGCTTGGGCAGAAGTCAAAGAGCCGAAACCGTTTGATCCTGCATGGCTGCCAGGCAAAGATGCGGGAGACAGGCCAGTACCGCAAAGCAGTTCAGGAACTGGACCGATCGACGAATTCTTAATGATGGTGTCCAAAATAACGGGCGAGCAAAAGGATGAAGCTTCCTCCGAGTCGGTACAGGTCAGTCAATCCAAGCCTACTGGCTCTGTGCAGCAAAAGCAGGACAGCACCCCGACGGATACTAAAGACGAAGGCGGAGGGGGGAAACTCTCGCTTTTCCATGTTCTAACTCGACGTCCATCACCTTTGCGACGGCAAAAGGCACCCAAACTACCAGTCCCTACTACGTCAAAGAAGGCTGCTGAGGATGTGCCGAAGGCTCCGAAAACGGACGTGACAAAGGAAGCGAAAACAGAGACGCCAGCAGATGCCAGACAGACCGAGTCGCGCCTATTACGTACTTTCACGAACTCGCCGGACAACCTTCGGGAAGGTAAAATTCGCTATGGCGTCGTGTTATCTGCCATGCCCAAAAGTCATCAAAGGACAAGACGTCCAAGTACGAGAAAGAAGACGAGCTGTTCTGTCGAACGCCCGCCATCCTTGCTTGCAGAAGATGTTGGAATACGCCCTATGCGGAAACGTTCGGAAGCTCCTGCGCCGATGCAGGACTCGCATTGGTCAGAGTTTGACGCGGAGAAGACGATGCAGGCCAACCAGATTACAGCTAACTTGAGTCTGGTCGTCACGAAGGCAATGTTTGTTACGAGTTGGAAACAGGATGAACGAAGGCCAAGAATACAGCGATACGAGGAACCATGGGGAATCAACTCTCTCATTGATAAGCTGATAAGTCGCGCCAACTTGCAGGATACGCCACATTCAAAATGAACATTGGATTATTCAGATAAGCTAGTGTCCTTGACCTTTATTCAATAAATTACTTCGCAACCAGCCAGCCTGCTGCATTATCAATACTCAATGCTGCTCTCTTTTCTGTGTGTTTCAATAACTCCTCGTCCTTTGCATCAAGAGCATCCACAATGGCAGGGAATACTTGCGAAGCATAGCCTGTCCAAAGCCCGGGCGCGTAAACCACGTGCTTGAACCAAGTACGGTTCTTGATACCCTCAGGGTCGACAAAGCCGCGCTCAAAGTAAGTGAGACGCTTGTTCGTCTTCGCGACATGCTTGGCAAGACGTTCAGGAAGCGTCTCGTTGCGATCCAGATAGGATTGCACCTTGCGTTCCAAGTGAGCACGGCGACGTTCAAAACGGCTGGCCACTTTGCTGAGTTTACTGATCGCCTCGTTCAGCACTGGGAATTCTCGACGGACACCCTTTGCGCCGTAGCTAGAAATACGACCTGCATAATCAGCAAGTGCATCGGCATAATCGCCAGGGTAGATTGGGAGGATAGGGTTGTCAGCCAATCTCAAGGCCATTAAGCCCCATATTTTGACAAGTGTCTGATGATAGTGAAATCCCGGGTCGCCATAGGTCTCCATCCAGTGGAAACTATTTAGAGCCACATCAACCAATACGGCCATGAGGACGTACCAGGAACCAAGGCAAATCACCTGTCATAATTGCTGTGATAGACACCATAGTCACCGTCAAAAGCCATGCTAATGCTTGCAATACCCAAGTGATCCAGGAAAGGAACAAAGTCAGAGCCGGAGCCTAACTGGCCGACAAAAGGCTTGGGCGATGGAGTACGCGTCCGGTTGGTAAGTTCAGCCCACGCTTCATAGACAGTATTACCCGTACGAGGATCTTCAACAGCGCTCGTGACCTCGTACAAAAGCCGGTTTAAGGACGGAGAGGCTTCCGCTTTGAAATGGGGACCGGACACAGCTGTATCGACGTTGATGTACACGGTGCCTTCCTTGCTCAGCCAGTCTTTATGGTCTTCAACCCATTCGGTAGAACCGACAAGACCATACTCTTCAGCATCCCATGAAGCTAGGACGATAGTACGCGCCGGACGCCAGCCGGTTTGGAGAAGCTTTCCAAATGAAGACGCAAGCTCGAGCTAACAAGCATAAGTATCTCTTCTCTTAGCTGACTTTTGAGTGCAAGATATCCTACCATAGCGGAAGAGCCAGAGGATGGGTCCACAGCCCCGAAAACCCAGGCATCCCGATGATTACCTTGCAACAAACGCGCCAATTGTTAGCATGCTTAATCTTTATCTCCAAGGACAAGACCGTGCTTACCGAGCACAATCGTGCGGTCGGGTTCTTGAGAGCCCTCAATGACACCAATAACGTCCCAAATCGGCGTTATCTTGTAGTCCACAATGTTCACGAGATTGACTTCACCCTCGCTAGGTCCGCTGTAGTAATCAACGCCTTCCAATCCGCCAGCCCAGTCTTTCTCACCACGAACGCCACGACCCTGAGTTGCCTTCAGTAGAGGTAATGCATCACGCCAAGAAAGAGGAAGAGAGGGGATCTTGGCTAATCCAGGCGATTCTTCTTGCTTAATACGAGGAGCATCCTTGGTGCTAGCCCAACCTGGAGTAAGCGGATCGCCTGCTATTAACGAAAGGTATTCGACAGAGCCTCGTTGCACGGAGCTGGGTGATCTCCTATATCCCGTAATGAAATTGAGTGTTCGTTATCTTTCATAGACAGGACGTTTTATTCCGTACCAAGGACCTTCCGGGTAGGATTTTGCAGGGTTAACGTGGGGATAGCCTTCTTTGTTGAGCGGTCCATCGTCGATGGGGTCCGAGTAAATGAGAGCGCCCGCGCATCCAAAGGTTTCAGCAGCACGAACTTTAAGACCGCGGAAAGCACCTCCGTAGCGCATTAATGCAATGGTGCCGGTAAGGTTGATACCTTGGTCTACCAGATACTGAAAGTCTTCGAGGCGTCCGTAATTTGCATAAACGACAGGGCCCGTGGCAGTGCCATTTTTGGAATAGCCTGCGGATTTTCTGTCAGCCATTGTTCCTTTATCAACTTCTTTCACTTACCATGAAACGTGGGAACTGCGTCTTGATTTTTGCTTGTCTCATCCTCATCCACCACGTCCTCACGCAAAGAAGCTTCATAGCGAAGTTCCTCGGGACCAGAGACAATGGCCAGACGTCGTTCGACAGGGTAGTTTAACAAAGTGTAGTAGGTCTTGATCGTCGTGTTGGTGATACCGAATTCAATAAACTTTTCCTTGGTCCATTCGGCCTGCTTCTTGTCGTGTTCGGTACCAGCCAAGTGGGCCACAGAAGTGTACTCTTTCAGATACCCACGAATCGAGTTGTTGGAAGGAAGACCCAGCATCATCTTTTCGATTTCCGTCAGCTCATGTGTGGGCAACGAATCTATCACATCTAGTGAATCAGCTTTTGTATATCGCTGTCTACGGGACTGTCTTCTTTACCGTCGACGTTATCATGCTCCAACATAAAGGCAGTGCCGGCGCCTGCCACAAGGAGAGCAATGATAACCAAAAGAGCGGTAAGAATGACTTTGCGCGTATTCTTTTTAGGAGGTTCAATGGTCATGCGTTGCCGGTCAAGCAAAGGAGCGCGCTCAGTGTCCGATGCCACCTTTTCTTTCCACCAACGCTTGGTTCGGTCGAGAAACGACAGAGACTTTTGCTCAGAGCCGCCATCCTGGCGCTCCTCTTGAGGCAATGATGTGTACCCTTGAGCCATCACACAGCGTTGCCCGACAACAGGTTGTCACTGGCAAGCGAGCAAACGAAAAGTTAAAAAGCAAGGGAAAAACAGTAGAAGGGTATGGCACGCTTGTAAAGGGAATTTTCTTTTTCCGCACTTCGGTAATTTCAATGAAACGGAGATCATTATGCTTTGTGAAGCCCGAGCGTCGGCAGCTCATATATACGCAATGCATACAATACATAACGCGATAGTGGAACAACAAGAACAACATTGGTTTCGCTCCATAGCATGTACTGGCTTTGTAACCGTGAAAGCCTCCAGGACCCAACCGGGGTAATGCAGTTACGCGTCAATCCTCGTCATCCGATATGTCCATATCTGCTTCCCCATTATCGTCCGTGTTTTGCACGTCCGATATGGCCGGTGCCGCTTGTGCTACAGTTGTGGTTGCCTCTGCAGAATAGCCAGTATAGGAATAAGGCGCTGAATAATACGAATGATACGGTGCTTGATAATGATAGTCATATACGGCGGGTTGTTGATGGTAATAGTTGTAACCGTATTGGGTATACTCCATTGAAGCAACATTGTGGTTTCCTACTTCTTCTTCGAGACCAGGGTAATGCACCAGTTTTACTCTTCTGCTTGATGGCGCTCCAGCGGGAATAGCTGAACTCTTTTCCTGAATATCGTCGTCTTTGTCGGATTCCTGATAATTGTCGTCGTAAATCTTTAAAGGAGAAACATCACCGAATATGATTTCCTCTGGAGATCCTCCAGCAGCTGCTCGTCTGCGCATCTGACTTTGGCCACTAAGGGGATCTAAGAATCGTTACGTATGCCCATCAATGCTTTACGCATAAGATCTATTCCTGCATACCTTCATTTTCCTGTGTTCCCCAGTACCCTGGTGGATAGCCATGCTGCCGCATTCTTGCATAGTATGGAGGTTCATTATAGTGCTCGTTCATCCCTAATGCTTCTTGCAAAGCTTCCGACAGCTTTCCAGGTGCAAACGTTGCCACTTTGTTTCTAAGAGCAAGTTCAACATAGAATCTTCCAAACGTTGGACCTCCCGAATTCCCACCAGATGCTTGGTGTGCCTTTCGATGCTTCCGGATCAGTTCTTCATTCCGAGGCTCTGGACAGTTTGAATAAGTGTGATCTTCTGACTCACAATTCCAGCATACCGACTTGGATTCTCTAATACATTCACATAAGAGCGATCCCAGTACTGCGACTGTAACAAAGGATGTCGTAATACCTTTTCTGTGTGCTACCGAATGGGGCTATATCCGCGATGTCATACGGAGGAACTTCCATCAACGGCCGATCTTCACGGACACGCTTGTAAGGCTCAGCATCGACATAAAATTTGCCATTGTCAAAGCACACAGGCGAGACTTTTAAACGATTCTTTGCATCTTTGGCCTCACCGTCGTTGTCGTCGTCTTCGCTTGATATGTCACCGACGGTATGGAGAAAAGTTATCTTGTACGGACGGAAATATGTGGATGGTTTCATCTCTGAAAGTGTCGCGCTATCTGCTGGTGACGCCGAACGGCTATCTTCGCGATCGATCGCACCATATGGATCCGTTTCTGGGCCGTGTTCTGCGACATTGAACCTGGGATCAGGAAGCCTTACTTTGGTTCTTTCCACATTGAGTTCCAATCGGTGTGGTTCAAGATCTGCACAATGTTCAATGTATCCAACAGGCACGTCTTTGAGTTCGGAGACCATGCTCGTCAACAGATTTATAGGAATGAAGCCTTGTGTGTCGGCATTCACCATTTGAACAAAAAATCTGTCGCCATAGTCTGACGGTCGAAGCAAGACTTGTGTTATCGCTGTTAGTACTTGATTTCGTATTCGCGCGGATTCCTGCATCGCGTGCTGTAGCTTTGTTGCTGGGAACCGAGAAACGGTAAACACGGTAGAAAATAGTATATTTTTTGCCAGTGGGGTATGCAATAGAGAAGTTGTGGTCTGCAGCAGATACAACAATTCACAGGAAAAGAAGGCGTTTGTTCTTTTTTAAAGCCAATGTACTGTTTTCTGCTTTCCATTACGTTCAGGAACAGCATTTCCTTATTAATAAGGATAGCTAGGTAGCCAAACATGAAAGAGAGTACCTGCACGGTTCCGTTTCCAGTGCCTTGATACATGGTATATAGAACAGTTCGTTGCAATGCGTAGTTCCCTTTTGAGTGTAGCATAGCGGGAGGCTTTCCGCTGTGCGTCTTGCATGTGTAGACTCTGGGTGCGGCAAGGGACTTGATAACCCAAAGCAACACGGAATTGGGCCCTTGTATAACGCGCGTAGTTAATGCTCACAACGCAATGCTGTACAACAGTATCGGGTACTGATCTGCCTGGCACGTGAGAACCAGGT
This sequence comes from Thermomucor indicae-seudaticae, assembly GCA_000787465.1. Lineage (NCBI taxonomy): Eukaryota > Fungi > Mucoromycota > Mucoromycetes > Mucorales > Lichtheimiaceae > Thermomucor > Thermomucor indicae-seudaticae. The sequence continues at coordinate 20,381 of JSYX01000459.1, forward strand.
GCTTTGTGGTTTGCGGTATGTCATGCAAGGGGTCTCTCCCTGCACGCATCTCCGAAAGATATAAATTAGAACGTCAAAAATAGCTGGTTTCCTTTTTTTCTGTCGTTTCTGTTGTTGCTGATCTGAAAATCAAATATGGATGGTGATCAGTTACATTGGAGACACGTTTTTGGTGCTTCTTTATTTGTATTTGTCGCTGGTACGATTCGTCAGCTGTACGAGTACTGAGCTGCACACGACTCACCACACTATTGAAGGACAGCATACACCAGCTACCGGTTGGGCTTAAGACTCGAGCTACCTCTTTTAGTATCTAGCATTCGATGTGTCGTGCAGCTTACTCTCATGGCAAGCAGCAAAAGAAAGGAGGAAAGCAGTTAGGAAATGAACCTTGCATAATGCAGCAACTTTTAGGGTCTTATTTTGGACGACATTTTCCGTATTAATAGCACCAGATCAGTGATGCTTCTTACATGTAAGTGCTTGGAAAGAGTATCTCTCAGCGGAATAGAAAGCTGTATGGAGTCCTCCGTAGGCGTATTGATCTTTCTGGGCGCATACGAAACGGTCTACCATCGATCACGGAAAACATTCACCGGTCTAGTATGTGTCAACTGATCTGATGAAAGTATCACGCGTCTGATCTGGCACAACCATGAATAGTTCCCGATCATGTTTCTTATCCTTTTGATCAGCAATGGGATCGTCGGATGTTTGGGTATCGTTCTTTCATTGCAAGAAGCGCCTTTCTGGAAGCCAACGACTTTTATCCCTGTAATGGGTATGCTATTGGGCAACTCAATGGGCAGCATTGCTATGGCTATCCGAGTATGCATGGAATCAGTGAGGTAAATTGCTGCCAGAATCGATCAGGAAGACGCGCACATATTGACCAGCACACAGCATCTACGCGCCAATTTTGGAGACTAAGTTGGCTTTCGGAGCAACTCGGTACGAAGCCGTGAGGCCTGTTGCGGTGGAAGCGATCCGAATGTCAATGATGCCTTCCATTACGCAATTGAGTGTCATGGGCATGATCAATATACCCGGCATGATGACTGGACAAATCTTGGCGGGTACTCCGGTGCGCGACGCAGCAATATACCAAGAGTGTCTCATGTTTATGGTGACTGCCAGCAGTGCGTTTGGAGTTTTGACGACCGTTTGTGTAAGTAGTTAGCTATCGGAAGCGGTGCCGGTCTAGCTTCTCATGGGCAAATTGCAAGATTTGTATGGTTTTGCTGGTAGATAAAAATCATGCGATACGGATGGATCGAATCAAAGAAGCACATCCAGTTGTCTTGACTTGGATCCGTCAGTGCGTAGGTCAATGTATAAAGGCAGTCATATACGTTTGTACATGCGGTCGATCGAGACGTGCATGAACAGCGGCAACGCACAAGTTCTTCGAATGATAATTTGCTCGTCAACGAGAGCAAGATACGGAAATTTCCACGGCCCGACAGCCATATAAAGCAGGGCTGCTCCAGAGAATCAGCCGACAGTTCCTTTCTTTCTCTTGCTTCGATATGGGTCTTTTTTCAAAGAGATCGTCTGCTGCGACACCTCCAGCACCTCCACAAGAAGAAGAGCCACCACCACCTTATACTCCTACTCCACAACAGCAGCAGTCCGTTCCTTCTGCGTCACCGCCGGAACCTCGAAACCCTGACACTCGACCTCTGGAATATGGGTGGATTACCCAGTTTGACCCTGCTTCACAAAAATGGTTCTACGTCTACACACCCACAGCACACCGCCAATGGGAGCATCCAGCTGATAGACCGCTTTACGCTCCTCCTCCGCCACCTCGAAACCCTGACACCCGACCTCTGGAAAAGGGTTGGATTACCCAGTTTGACCCTGCTTCACAAAGATGGTTTTACGTCTACACACCCACAGCACACCGTCAGTGGGAGCATCCAGCTGATAGACCGCTTTACGCTCCTCCTCCGGGTCCTTACCAAGGCAGCTATTACGGTGGCCCTGGACTATATCCATATCCTCAACAGCAGCCATACTATCCTCAGCAAGTATCAGTGGCCAATCAACGCCGCGGCGGTGGAAGTGGGGTGGGATCCATGGCTGGCGCTGCCGCTTTTGGTCTTGGCGCTGGTGTACTTGGGCTCCTCGCCGCAGATGTCATTGCAGATGATATCTTTGATGGCTTTGGCGGTTTTTGATACCTCTCCATATGTATTATCTCTCCTCTGTTCCCGGTATCTTAATGATACTGTTCCTGTACATTCGCCTGTGATCAGTTAATAAACTCCCTATTCTTATTAAGAGAGCCTCTTGTGTCACCGAATCTTTTCTACGGAGAAATGTCGCATTGTCCTGGAAGGAATACCGTGCTTCGTACATTCTGGAGTAGTTCATGATCACGGGAGGACATGCTTTTGGACATGTCTTCATATACTTTGCTCTTCTCGGAGTAGATCGATTCTTGTACGTTAAAGAAAGAAAGACCAAGTCAGAGTAACAGAATTGGATGTAGCAAGAGTTGTGGCCGGGTTTGCGTTTAAGTTGTCCTACAGCTGCCATGGATCATCACATCTGACAGGAACGCATCCAAACCTACAATAGGACGTCGTCTTTTACAGTTTTTGCAGTGCATGAGGTAACTATGTAGCCGTCATATGAAATCAGAACCTTGTAGTATGGGTCATACTTTTGTTTCTATCCTTCGCCGGCAGTTCACGCTTCCATAAGGTCTCTTTTGTGGGCAGTTTCATTCGTTGGAAGTATATCAGTTGTCCTCAGCTCCAAATGTGATTGCAGGTCAGTGTCGGTAACTAGCTGTAAGTCCAGGGCAGCAAGGCGAATAAGTATCATGAAAATAGACTTGATGCATCTGAATGCTTGGAAGTTGTCAGTCTAGAGACCTCTTGCTACACCTGTGCAAGCTTTCGCATCTTCTTTTCATAGTGTGTCCTGAATTTGAAGCGCGATTTTTCTTTTTGATACGCGCCTGTTTCCGCTTGAACAACTCTCTTTCGCTATTCAAAATGGCAACATATCTTAACGAGCATATACAAAAGATCAATCAAGATGCACCGATTGACAGAAAGCAAGTACGTCGCGATTCTGTTATGGCTGCTGACACGAACTTAGCTGAGCATCGTCTTGTAGTTTTATCAACAATCCTATAATGTCTTTACGAAATTACAGGAAATAAGAAGTGCATGCGATCTCCTTCGTCATACGATCGCTTTTTATCTGCGCACGGAGCCATGGTACTGACACTTTGGAACGTCAATGTCTTCAAGAATTACTGCTAAAGCGCGTGATCGTCATTTAGTAAAACCGCTGTTGCGAAATGTGCACGCGAATATACCAGCCTCCTGTTTTCCTACGTGGCAAAGCTTTGCGAGGTAAGATGCTATGTTATACATACCATGATGGTTCAATTGTCATACAAAACGTTCGTTAGAGTGATCAAGCTGAACCAGGAGAACTCAAACAAATCCGCGATATCCTTTGTCTATGGCATCTTTGGGAAATCCTGTGCTTTCCTGTAAATGAAAAGGCTGCCATGGTTGCAGATATCTGCAACTGGCTTAATACGCACTGGCCTCCATGTAAATCGAAGTGCCTGATTACGTAGTCTTGCTGGCCAACTAATTATGTTTTCATTACTATAGCTGCACCCGTGATCGACCTGCCAGAACGCATTAATAATGATGACTCGAGGGAAGAAAATAGCGACGAAGGACTTGTGATTGTTGACAAAGTTGATAATGACCGGAATTCAGAAGAAGAACGGAAATCGAGTACTAGCGCGAATAGTGTCGATTGGCAGTTTATTCGCCGGTAAAACTATTTTGATATACAGCGAGCTGGGGACGTACTTGCTAACTTACTTGGGACTCCAAAAGACAGCTGTTGAGAGGAAATATCCAGGAGGCAATTGAACTTTTAGAAACATGCTCAAAGCAGTTCTCGGAAAAGGACGCTGGATTTGCACAGACCATCATCACGTTATTGCAGGAGATGCCAAATTTACCGTTTGATGAGCCCACGCCAGAAGTTATTGCGCAGTGGCATGACTGGCACAGGTCCCGGGAAGCAGTACGTCAGCAGTGCGAACGTGCCCAGGAGGCAGATAAACAGAACGGCGACATACGGAAAGAATTGGCTACTATATTACAGCTCATTTGTGGGGACGCACAAGTTATCCGCAATAGTGGTTCGCCCCTTGAAAGCATTGCCGGTCTATTGATTTACTGTGAACCATTTGCGCAACGAAACGAGACAGACAGGATTGCCGAGCGAGCGGATTTCACAGCCGAAAACGGTGTCGTCAGCGCATGTGCATGTCTCTTATATCGAGATTGGGACGGTGCACTTTGTCTCTATGATAATTACTGGTTGCAGGTCCACATGGGGCATCTGCTTATTGCAGCTGGATACTTGCCCGCTGAAGACACCACAAGCAGTCTGACACCAAAGAACGAGACGGAAGAAGAACATTGCATTTCGCCAGTTTATCACATCACCAATATTTATGCTATATCTTTGAATGAGAAGTACGATATGTGGAAGGAAGCCTTAGCGTACACTGCTGCTTGTGGATTAAATCGAGAGATTTGGGCTAAACAGGTGTCTGACTGTGCGTCATGTGATTCACATTGTTCAGGGACGAACTAACCGCGCATAAAGCTTCTTCTAGAACGAATATCATCAGCTGATGCAACGGCATTTGATGATATGCTTGAATGTGCTCGAATGCATCGGTTAAAATCAACAGAGCGTTTATTGTACAAGGTAGAGTTTTCTTTTTTTTTTTTAGTCGAGTCACTTCGGTTATATCACTTACACTGGAAATACTTTAGACATTGGCAACAAAATATGAAGAGGAAGGCAGAGAGTACGATGCCGCGCTCTGTTACGCACAGGCAGACGATATTGCTGCTTTGGATGACTTTGCAGATAAAGCATTAAGGAGCTATCTGGCTAACGGTAAGATTATAAGACGGTAGTTTATTGTTGGTGAGCGATCTCTCATGTCTCGCCATAGGCACTTTGGACGGCATAATAACGGATAAAAGCAACGATGTTCTCTTCAAGAGCAAGCATTACGGATTCTTGATTCGGTATAACGAGCTACAATCGTGTCTCCAGGTATAAATATTATGGTTACCGTAAGCAAACAATGATGACTGATAATTTCGGAATAGGCTAAAGAATTGCAGAAAGGAGCAGAAATCATCAAAGAGCTCCTACGCGCGCTAGACGCACCGGATGAATTCGAGGTCGTATTGGTCATAGACGCATTACGCATCATGCAAGGTAAGAATACTTGCATTTGTTGTTTCTATCAAGCAATTTGCTAACTGTCTGAACAGCAGAAGAAATCATTTTCAACGAGCAAGACACCTACGACTTAATACGGCACTTCCAGCACGCTTTAGAGGAGCGAAGGTTGGAGAAGGATCTTTTAGCGGAATACTATAAGCGAGTAGTTTCAGACTCTTCAGACACAGTGGATGATGTTATTTCAAAGGTCCGGCAGAGCCTATCAAAGAACCTTGCCGTTGCGTTGATCGCAAAAAATCATTAAAGAAACAGCAAAATATTGTAAAGTAATGAGCCTACGGCTGGCTTCGCCTGTCTTCTACGCGAGGTCAACTTTGGTTGCTGTATCTCAAGCTGGTTCTCCAGTTGTGTCCAATTCAATTCGCGATGTTGTCTATGTTGAGACTGGTAACCAAGTCGTGCCTTTCAATAGATCATACCAAAGAGATACGTTTATATCCAAGAACGTCGAATGAACTAAGCTTCCGCATTGCCGTTCAGACATCCATGCATAACAGCTAAATCCATTTTCTCCAAATACATATGACAAGGGATAATAACGAGGGGCGTCATCGTATCCCTTGCGAACATTTCTGAAGTGTACTCTCTGAATGTTATACAGTAGCTGACTTGGTTATTCTCGCAGACCATATCTTTGAACCGAGCATGTCAAGTAATGGACCAGTGGTAAGATTGTTTAATGTTTGCTTTGAAAGAAGACACATTCTCGCCCAGAAGTTGCATGGCGCTTCATGGAGGAATGGCAGATCAGTGGCTGAATAAAACGTTTCGAGTATATGTTGTTTAGCGACCTTGTCAACGCAAATGATTATAAGAATAAGCAGCACATTATAAGACTGGACTACACTCATGCGGTATCGGATGGCGCGGACCAAAAACTTATTGTCGACTTTCTGTTGGACTTCCACAACGATTGGCGGCAAAGACTTCATTGTCGCCAGACGTGGAACGTACAGGAAGTCACATGATCTGTGGTCAGGCCAGTCAGACTGACCCGCTATGTATGTGCTGTTGCTGACATCCAACATCACCGCTCCTCAACTGTTCAGATGACTCTTACTTCCGTGCTTGCTGTTTGCTTTGCAGAAAAAGTCAAACTTTTGTTGAAGAGCAG
>JSYX01000460.1:0-28425 GCA_000787465.1 Thermomucor indicae-seudaticae
TTTACAGTTGACGCAAAATATACCTTTAAGTAGCGCAAAAGTCCAATCAATAAACAGTATTACAGCCGAAAATAAAGAAATCCTTGATCTGTTGTGATTGTAGCAGGAAGCCTTATTTGGATTAGTTGAGTGGGGTTCCTGAGCTCCAAGCACGGTCGGATCCATGTCGATCCTTAGTTTCCTAAAAGAGATAACTTATGCTTTGTCGATCCCCCGTAACTTTTGTATGCGCAGCTGCATATACCATAATAGCAAGTCTCATTGTAGCGAAAGAATCTGACGCGCCAAGAAAGGTATGGTCACATTCTGATGTATTTCTATACTTAGCGCGACTTTCTATTCCATCTCCCTTTCTTTTTCCCTTACTCCTGATGAAATCGGTTCCTATCAGCGTATAACCCATCTGACAGACCCCAATAATAGTATGTCCTACTGCGAATATTCTGGAGAACAGATAGGGTTCTAAAAGTGTATTACCACAACTACTTTGCACGGGATCAAGGAGACAATCATCATCGTTATGAATGGTTGCAAAAGACTTGGCAGGCATTTCCCCTCCATTCCCTATGTTTATTATACTTCCTCCCGCTAATCCCCTTATATATTCCCTTCAATAAAATGGATCTCCTTGTTTTTGCCTTTTTCCCGTAATAATAATCAGACTAGTTGTAGAGTTTTACCACTCGGGATACTATAAACTACGGGATAATGCGAGCCAGATGACGTGGTTCATAATAATATCAGTAATGGGATGTCGGGAAAGTATCGGGGCGATCCCCAGTTGAATTCAAAACTGCACCGTTGATCTATTTCACCACAGGGACAGGCGGGCTATCTGGGTGGCAATGAGTGGGAGAACTGCCCACTCCCCGAGAAAAGAAGTTCCGCGCCGTTCTCTGCTAAGCGCAGCCTGACCACGGCCCCTTTCTTTTTACCCAGAAAGTAACGGTGGCAAGATGATTTCGTTTAGATGAGCGAAGGGGGGTAAAGCCAAGATTATTGGGTGCACGGTCTTGTCATTTATTGCCAAGAAGGTCGACTTACATCGGGAAGTCCTTGGCGTGCAAAAGGCGGAGAGTTTGTTGTTGTCTTTTCACGTTCTTTCTTTCTTTGGCCATCACGTTCACTTTTCTTTTTCCGTAATGCAGGGCGGCAAAGAATAATGCGCTGCATAGTTATCCACGTTTTTGTCTGCTGTATTGCATCTGTGCGCTTCTACAGTAAGGTGATCTGGCCTACAGACACAATCCCCTCTCTATCTTTCTGTTTCATTCCTAACAGGGTTGTATCGTACCATTATAAATACTCCCCCATCTTCTGTAGAATAAAATCAACACAAGCTTTTTACTTTCTATCATTGTTGTTTATGATGCAGTCTGATCTTTCTCTCTCTGTCAAAGACGCTCACGGTCGACACATTAGTCTGCTTAACCAACAAAATATCGAAACCCCTTTGAGCATAAGGCAGCACGGTTCTCCCACAAGGCCTTTAAGTCGACGAAAGTATCATTGCACTGAACCAGGATGCAACAAGAGTTTTACCACTAGGTAAGATCTCCTACAGTTTTGCACTTGAGAGCATGATAGTAATCTATAACTTACACCTAGTGGCCATCTTGCTCGCCATAATCGAATCCATACAGGCGAAAGGAACTTTCAATGTCTGTTTCCAGGCTGTCCATCTCGTTTTTCTCGACAGGATAACATGATGCAGCATTATCGCACCCATTTATCACCTAGGTCTCGACGAAACCTTCGCCATCATCTTGCAACTACTACTAGCGCCCACCGACATTTTTCGACACGCCCTTCACCTTTCGAGCCTTTTCAAGAACGTCCAGTGCTTCCTCAACTCTTCCGGCCGCTTCCGAATCGTGCCGGTCCAAAGCTCCAGCCTCTCGAGCCGTCAACCGAAAAATCAACTTTTTTGTCCCAAAGCCATTCTTCTTCTCCTCCACCTCCACTCATCAGCAACCCGCCTTCTGATCTATTTCTACTCTCTCATATCGTCAGCACCTTCTGCTAAGCAGCTCCATATCTAAGTCGAATAACCCATGCCGCTCGTTTGCGTGATCTTGTAAAAAAGCTGATTTTTCAATCTGTATCCAGCATTTATGAGCCTTTCTCTATTCCATTCTGCTTTCTATATGTCCGTATCTTTTACCCTGAATCACTATACTCTCCATCATTTCATGTGTAAAACAAAAAGTTTAATGTAATAACAATTAAGTCTTCTTCATTCAAAATGAAGCCACAATTTCGTGCAACATCAAGCCCCAGATCGACGGGTTTCACTTTAACATGATATCACACACTCTGACACTTTCAAGGAGAAGCTGCATACAAACTCTTTCGAGTAATTTCACATCCTCCTGTCCTTTTGAGTATCAGATGGGCTTTCTGCCCCGAACATATAGACTGTTCATATGAGAAGGGGGCATCACCTCCTATCTCCGAGTGTAGAGGATCCGAGGGAATTGACTTGCCCGTCCTTATTGTTTATTTAAGGTGACTTTGAGCGTCATGGAATAAGGCTTTATACATGTAGGCTTCTGACAGGAGTAACTCCACGTCCTTTTCTTGCCAATCCTGCGTCGGCAGTTGTTGCAGAAAGATCATAATGCCCTGCATTTGACAGCAGCAACCCTGTGTCAATTACCTTTTCCCCTCCTATCTTCTCTTTATTCAGTACTCCTTACCTGGAAATCCTGCTGCTGCAATTCTTTACTCCATTTTTCAAGGAATGCTGCGCATACATACACGTGAAACTCGGAGAAGCCATCAGAAGATCCCTCCGCTAGGTAGGTATCCCACATCCGGATTATACTTTGCAAAGGTAGCTCGCGCATCAAAAGGCAATTCATCCAACGAAAGGCAAATTGGATAAATTGCACCCCTTCTTGATCCAGATGCTTGGCCAATGGAGCTTATTCGAACAATAACACGGTCATTAGTACTGGTACCTTTCTTTTTTTAATTAGCTTGCGCTCTAACTTACTGTCTATTCGGGAGACCAACTCCTTCAACATCATCACTTGTCGTTGTATGCCAGGTTGAGCAAATGTGTAATTATCCTAAAAGTATTTCAGTCTCCCCATTTATTTCAAGTGTGTCTTGCATACGGACCTGAATACCGTCCAGCAGTTTTGATAGACACCAAAAGCTGTCCGCCTCAATGACAGACAGTACGTTAGGATCTAACTGACTAACGTCGTATTCTTCTGGATCCTCTTCTATACACCTTCTGGTCAGCTTCATTCCAATTCTTTAGGTCACCGCATGACTTACCTATATAGGCTGACAGAAACACCTCAAAAATGGGTGTGACTAAGTCGTTGATTCCTTGAACGTATCCGCTCGCAGGATGCCTTATCGCCCATTGATATAATATTCTCTCGAGACACTTTTCTCATGACAGGTCATATTAAACACATGGAACATATGCAGGCAATCACACTGCCATGTTACCATTTTAGTTGCTTCGTATTGGTACAAAGGCACTCCGGGATTTGTGCGCGGAATATCGATATGTATCTACTCGAACAACTGTTTAGCTCTGGACAAAAAAGGATTCCTCCTTTTATATTGCGTACTTGATGCCACAGTCCCTGATCCAGACCAGCTGTTCCTTTAGCATAAGATGCAGTTACACTTTCAATGTAATCCTTTCGCTTTTGTGCTAAAGCCGTGACCCTTCGACCAGAATTGCAAGGTAGGTAGCCCTAATCACCCCCATTTTAATCGCAGCAATAAGCATTTGTCACCCTCGCTTCTCTATTTTCCAATCATACCAGCAGTAATTGCCATGCTACCGCTCTGTATTCCTTCGGGATCCCGCTCCAGCTCAGTTTCCGCAAAGCAGCTGCATCACAATCTAGATATAAGGGTGCTTGTTCTCCTTAGCTGAATCTGAACGACTTACCCAAATCCACGTTGGTTTCTGACAAGACAGTCTTGAACTTTATGGATTTGGCCGGATCACTTGTTTCATTAGGATTAGTACTATATACAATAAAAGTAGGATCTGTGCGACACAACAGAGTGTACTTATTAGTGACAACACCAGCTGATAACCGTTTGCGTATCTATTTTCCCTTTACCCTGTAGAAGTTTTTCGATATTGTCTTTCACCCCTCCCGGATTACGCGGCGTTTTCCGAGCGACGGACTTGGGCAATGGCGGCGGTGGATGGGCGGTAACTGATAACTGGGGAGAACGGGATTTTGAAGCTGTTGTCGACAGCGTTTTACGATGTGATAATAGAGTCTTTTGTTGTTTGGACGCATCTTCATCGAAGCCCAATTCGTCGCTCCACTCGTCGTTGGTATCTTTCAGGAATGCGTCAAAGGATTTATGGGGTGAAGACGACGACCGTTGATGATGTTGAGACGTGGAACGCATTGCATATTTCCCTTTGCTGGCTTTCTTTACGTTGGTGTTACTGGCAGTGGCGCTATGTACCTTGGATGAGGATGGATACTGCGAGGGTAAAATGACTGCATGCTCGTCGCTGTGCTGTTGTGCTGCAGCAGCGGTGACCAAGCTGGTATACGTGTAGCGTGCACCGATCGGGACCTTGCCAGAGGAATCTTGTGCAGAAGTCATGGAGCTGCCAGAACTGAAGCTGGGAACAACGCTATTGAGAAATAACACGACGTTTATGTGTGGCCTTGGTTATGTGCGACAATGCTTCCCAATAGCCAAAGCTCCATTTCCCCACTCGGTGTTTCCGCACCAACTGCATCCAGGACACCTTACCTTCCAGGAAACTTCAGACCCTGTCTTCGCCAAAAGGACCTGTTTCACAAATATATCACATACTCAGTAACAAAGTACAATGTTAACAATTTTCATCTTGGCGGGATCGTCTACGGCCTATTTCAGTGACCTTCATGGGGAACCCGCATAAATACCTTTGGGCTGAGACATCTGTTTCGTCACAGAAAAACACGCAGGAAAGCAATTAGCCCGTAGTCCGTTGGCGCTTTGGAGCCAAAGCTAGTCTATTGTTGGCCCGCCGAGTAATGACGTCTTACTTTCATCCATTACACAGAACTCTGCAGATATCGTCAAACCGTCAAGGAAGGAGTCAGTTGCACAGAAGCTGAAATTTCTGCGCTCAGAGCGGGCAAGTATAACCTTGGCGAAAACATAACTTCTCCCACTGTGAGGAAAGCTTTAGAGAATCATTGACCTTTAAATATACTCTGAACACTACGGGAAAATTGATCCTCTGATTCATGGATATATTCCTTGGAACAATCCTTGACTAAAGATCGCTTATGAGCGTTTCAAGGATAATTTTAAACTTATATCGAATGCTTCTTCAACCAAGATAGCCATCTAAACAGGGCCGTTCACACCGTAGTTTAGAGATTTTGTTTGCTCTTTTTGAAACTGCAAGCATCTTCATCTGAAAACTCATTGAACGTTACATGACTCTGCTGTCCATCTCACGAGAGCTCGTTACAATGCAAGATACGCAATAATTTGATCCCTTTTGCAAGACTCGATCAACAAGCCGGCCAAGCTAGGCTCCTGTTCGCAAGACAGACAAGGTTATGGTAAAGTATGAATGATGACTTCAACATCAAGTTCTTTCATTGATACGATCGATTTCAGTACAGACGGTATGGCTCAAGTCCTCTGTCTCCAACGACAAGGATATTCTTTGATAAGTTATGTGATGGTAAGTTCTTCTTTTTCAATATTCCATCGATCCAAACTCTTATGACATGATGAAAGGTTTTTCCCTCTTCATTTTTGGAGAGTGGGGGTTGTGAGACGTAGAGGCGGCAACTTGCCCCGCCTCCGTCCACATGTTAAACCAGCCAATGCTTCAAGCTGGAATCCTTTTAACCGCCACTCACCGGTAATAGGTACTGGGCTGGCCCCCGTCACAGCGGGAATACCCTCTGTGGTAAGTAACATACCACCTTTGCAATGGAATGAAAGCCAAGTTTTAGCGGAAGGTATTCTTCATCCAACGTAAATCATGTACCCGCTAGCCATAAAATTGGTCTTATTTTGGCGCAAACTTGCTTTACAGTTGATGTAAAAACGTATTTAGAGTAGCTGTATGCCCAACCAATAAACAGTAATAGCAAGCGTATGAAAAGTACACAAAACTGGTGGTAAATTTTAAGAAAACCAAGCCTCAAAGAACTCCCCTTTTGGCTTTCTACTCTGCACCCTTTTTGTCTTCATCCCTTGTCACTTCTTTATCCTTCTGTTCAGCTTTCTTTTTTTCCTCGGCAGCCTTCTTCTTCTAAAATAACGACGTTGAGAAAATCTGGGAGTGGGAAAGATTCAGTGTAATAATAACTTACGGCTTCTAGCATTGCGAGTTTGGCCTTCATCTCCGCCAGCTCTAAATCCTTCTGCATCATCTTCTTTTTTTGTTCCTTCAGTTCTAATTGTCTTCGGATCTTGTCCCTCAACTCCTTTTGTGCTTCTTCACGTTTCTTAACGCCCTTTCCTTCGGACTTAATTGTATCTTCTTTGCGCCAATAGACCTTTACGGAGGAATCATCAAAGAAAACATCAGTTGATTTAAAAGCACTCAAAGCCTCTTGGTGCGTTTTGTATTTGATAGAGGCGCGTCGAATCTCAGGAACCAGCTTGATGTCAACAATTGTTCCAAACTTCTTGAAAGATTCGGTCACGGAATCCATCGTACAGGACTTTTCAGGGATATTGTCAACAACAATGGTGTCACTGTTCTCTGTATATTGCGTCGTATAGGGGATCTCGGCTGGTGGAACTCGTTGACTTGGCTTGGAATGTCCTGGGAAAAAGTTGATAGGCGGTACCGGTGCACGGACCACATTCGGATTGGGCCAATAGCCTGGAAACTGTGGAGAGTAAAACAGAGGAGTTTGTCCTGAAGGGTATTGGTTTAGCTATATGTTTTATATGCATGCATCTTGTAGGTCACTTACCGAACATAAATTGCGCCTGCGCAATGGGTATGTTGCTACCTGTGAGTGCCTTCATTTGCGCGAAGTCAGTTACGGCGATCTGGCTATCACCGTGGTCAAACTTGCATTGATCACCATACACGCAGTATCCGCGCTCTACAAAGTGAGTCGAATTAGTACTGTAACTAGGATACAACTTCTAAATACTAGACATACCTTGGAAATGACGGCATGGTATCTTTTGCGGAGCTGGCTGGTCAGTCTTGGCTGCTTTCGACGAAGGTCCAAGTCGACTTCGTAGCCGCTCAGGAAGCTTTGAGAAAAGTTCTTCTTGTTGCGGAGAGAAACTTCGCACGGGAGAAGGCGAGCGCTTGGGCTCCACGTCGGGAGAAGACCGGAGATGCTTCTTTGGTCTATCTTCATCCACCGACTCGTCCTTCTCGTACGGTCTCTTTTGACCTCCGGGCTGTGGTTGTTCAGGCTCTAAAATCTCTCCAGCAACATCCTCGGTGACAGACACGTTACGACGCTTGAAATTACGGTCTCCGTCCTCCTCCTCCTCCTCATCATCATCATCATCACTCTGCTCCTTAGTGCGCTTATGTCCAGCAGCAGCAGCGACAGACGGCTCCGTGTCTCTTTTGTCACCAGCTTCATCCCCAACGAGTATCTCCGTGCTTACGACCTCTTCTTTCACCTTAGTAGCGCCGTCCGCCTCCGACTTCACGACCTTTTCCTTCGCGTGAGCTACTTTGTCTGCCTTGTTCGAATCACCCTTCTCCTCCACTGCAACAACCTCCTCCTTCTTGGACGCCTCCGTCTCAACACCCTTCTTGGCGGCACCGCCAGTTGTCACTTCATCCAGGACGCCGAAAATCACCTTTACCGCCTCGTCGGCGTCTAAAAGGACGCGAAACGTGCATAAGAAGTCGCCGTGTGCATCATGAACAAAGTATGGACTTACGGTCTTCACAAAACAGTTCCATTTCGATCTTGCACGAAGCCATAAGATCTTCACGCGATTTGTCATGCTTAAGCAATGCCAGAACAAAATCAACGAGGTCAGCAGGATCCGCCTCAGTACTGTAATGCAGCTGTTAGAATCGTAATGGTTTATTTGGCAATGCATTCGAGTTGAAATGGTAGCCTACAGAGGGGCAAGCGAAGGCGTAAGCTTCTCGCGGAGAGCACGGAACTGGGCGTCAGTGAACTTCATGTTTGAGTCAGAGAAAAGCAGCAGAGGGAAAGAAGTAACAGGAAATGGACAGTGGGCCTCCGTTTTTATTGGCCCGCCACCAGTCATGCACCCCCTTTTTGTGCTCTACACAGTGACATCCCCTCCAAGACCCTGCAGGCCAATTTACGCAGCGGAACTGCACATCACCTGATTTTGACACACTAATCAAAAGGAAGGGGAAGTCGCGTTGACTTTCGCATGTAGTCCATCATACATATTTACGGACCAACTGAAGCTTGACTCCGGCTAGACTTTGCATGAAGGCGCAATTCTTTGCTTTTACGTCTTTCTGCTTTGACAGACATGGGATTTCCTGAGCATTAACCAGGATCATAGGTCTTGACAGTCTTTGCGATTAAATGGGCGCGACTGATCACTTAATGTCAAGATTGACTTTTCCTCCTTTTTCACAAATGCGATCATGGTGTCGCCACTATACTTATAGGACTCTACTTTGGTATTTAAATGAATTATAGACAGAGAGCTTAGATAGAAGCAGATGTACTGTATCTTTAACAATGTTTGTTTGGACTTTTTGACCCACTTCAAATTGAGCAGAGATAGGGGACGGGAAAATTTAAGGGTTGTCCGTAATGCATGCCCTCATCAAAGGCAATTTTAAAGTTAACATTACACTACATTGATAGGACAAAAAGTACATGACATGCTGAGCTACCAGGCGAACTGACCTATAGCATCTTTAAGCAAGTTTCAATATTTGGCGAGCCAACGGGTTTTTGACAAAAGAGGAATACTGAAGTAGTTTTTTAATAGCTGGCGTAGGGTTTGACAGCGACTGCAAAGTTATGGAGATATTCTATACAATATGCTCATTTCAAGAAGCATGGGAACGTCGTAAAACAGCTGGATTGTCAATCCCGAAAAGCTCGCTGCTGAAAAATAATGGATTTTGAAGGTGTTTTTGCGCTGCCTGAGATATTCTTTGCGTCAACCAACGACCAAATTTCAAGCTCTAAAAAAACGGTTAGAACGCGTGATTATACATCCTTTTTACACACTTACTTTGTGTAAATCCGGTTGGGCCGACGCAAAAGGAATCCCAAGCATGCAACAAAAACAAATTGTTGAGTTCCCGGGCAACTGACAAATTGGAACCGGATTTACACAAAGTGTGTAAAAAGGATGTATAATTACATGTAGTCTCGCGTTCTAACCGTGCAAAATTCTTTTTTTTTTCAGAGCTGCAAACTTGGTCGTTGGTTGACGCAAAGAATATCTCAGGCAGCGCAAAAACACCTTCAAAATCCAGTATACTTGGATGTAGTGGTCGCTTTACGCATCGACCTATCCACTTTGTTATAGAAATCATATTTTGACATAAAATCCGGTAATCACCATATCCATAAGAGTTATCAGTCTTTTCTTGTCGATTGTCATTAATAACTCATTACTATAACTGGGATGTATGAATTTATTCATTTATTCGCTTGCTTAGCGTAAATCAGGCCCCCAAGGAAACATCCGTGAGTACTTACAGAGCAAAATAACTCGCTGACTAATTCGGAAGGGAAGAGTACAATGCACGGGGAAAGCCAGCGTGGCCGACTCCGTGCTCAAAATCTTTTAGAGATATCACAGGACGAACGTTTTTCAAATTTCAGTACCTTTCTCTATTTTGTTTTGGACATTTAGAGGAACGAAAAAAATCTTTGTAGATATACAAAATTAACAAGGAGACTGGCGAATAACTTAACGTCTTGGCTTTCGGAACAGCCAAACAAAGAACGTAAAGGCTATAACGTTAAAGATCCAGAATGCGAGCAGGATACCCCAATCTCGGTACCGGTGAGTAAAAGACCAGCCCAGTCTTGTGTAATAGTCGTCACCGTAGTTATACTGACAATAGTTACAGATCTCGGTGCTGTTCAAAGAGTCCTCGTCGATATAACCAGGCCCGCCGGATGCAAAGAATTCTCGTGTATACTCCTCGCATGTTTGTCCCGGAGGAGGGCGAAACTGGAGAAAGTCCTTCGGAGAACAATGTACCTTCAGACCGTGCAATTCATTGATCATGAAGCCTTCGATTAAGTAGTGATAAGGATCCAGCCAGTACATCCATGCACTCCAGAAGTGTGGCATAGCAGTCGGTGGTTGCATGATACCGGCGAACAGAATGAGAATAGACGAGAAGAACGGGTTGATGACGGCAGCCATGGTAGGAGTGGTGGAGAAGGAAGCAATCAAGAAGCCAAAGGAAACGGCAAAGCCCAAGAACGTTCCGAAAACCAAGTAAAAGTAGCCGATACGATCGGATGAATGCTGCAAACCAGCTGTCCAGTAGAAACAGAACATGAACAGAGCATCTGGAGAGTTGGGAGGGCAAGTTCAGTTACCGTCTGTCATCAGAGCTGTGTAAAGTCGCGTATAACCTACCAAAGACCCAAATGTATGGCATCTCAACCAGGATACAGGAGATAGCGAATGGCGCCCATCCATAGTATTTGGACGCATGTTCACGTCGGAACCATTGGCGTTCTTCCATAAATCTGGGTTGAGCAAGCACAATCATCGAGTTCGCCATAATCAAGGTGGTGAAGATACAGAACAATCTAGTGCAAAGTCGATCAGCAAGCTATTTGCAATTATGCACCTATTGCAAGTAACACTTTACCTGTTATTCATATCGGCTGCCGTATCGCCAAGCTTCCAGAAAGAAAATCCAGACAAGAGAGCTATAAAGACGACCTTGAATAGACGACCGACATTGTACGAAGGAGAGCGCCACCAGGACACGTTCATACGCTTGTAGACCAGCCAGAATTGTTGCCAGAAGTTTAGAGAATAAGTCTTTGGCTTCTTATGCTGATTCTGGTCCACTTCACTGTGGATGCGCTCCAGCTCTTCATTAAGCTTCTTGGCCTCTTCGGACTTCTCCCAGATATCAGCCCAGTCTGCTTGCGCAACGCCAGCTGTACCAGCACCAACGACTTCCAGAATGTATTCGGCGGGGTTGGCGCTCGGAGAGCACTTGGAGGCACCGTGCGATTCAAAGTACTCGATCATCGTACGACAATCAGGGCCGATTTCGCCATGGTAAGCCGTTCTACCGCCTCGGACCAAAAGCAGAATGTGGTCAAAGTAGCTGAAAAGGGTAGCCGAAGGCTGGTGAATGGTGCAGAGAACGGGCCAGCCAGCATCAGCAAGCTTGCGAATGAAGCGGACAATGTTGAACGAAGATTGAGCATCGAGACCAGAGGTGGGTTCATCCAAGAACAGCAACTTTGGTTTCGCAACCAATTCGACACCAATCGTTAGACGTTTGCGTTCTTCGACCGAGATACCCTTGTTACTACTCGCTGTCCCAATCAATGCATCCGCAATGTTTTCCATTTCCAGCAAGCCAATGATTTGCTCAACATAAGCATCCTTCTCCTCTTTCGAGACTTCGGCAGGCTGTCTCAGGTAAGCCGAGAACTTGAGAGCTTCACGCACGGTGGCATTGGGGTTGTGGACATCCATTTGCTCGCAGTAACCAGTAATGCGCTCAAAGTCGCTGAAGAGCTTCTCGCCGTTCAGGTACATACGACCTTCGATCTTGCCAATCGTCTTGCGTCGCGACAGAACATCCAAAAGGGTAGTCTTGCCTGCACCGGAAGAACCCATCAGAGCTGTGAGGTGACCGGGTCGAACAAGGCCTCCTACATCGCACAGCAGTTGTCGATGGCCACCCTTGACGGGAACAGTGTAATTGATATGTTGCCAGGAGAACGTTGTGCCTTCAGTGACGGCTTCAAGTTCCTGTTTAGCCTTTGACTCGGAAACGAGCCCTTCGCCTTCCTTAGGGGCGCGGCCGCGCTTGTAAACCTTGACCTGCGAACCGCCTCCGCCACCCATGTCCAAATATTCCATAAAGAGGCAAGTCATGACAGTAAAGAACAAGAAGAACAGTACGACAGCCACAAAGTCGATCCAGCGTTCCCACGTGTTGTAGCCAAAAGTTGCCTTCAGATAGTTATCGCCGAGCACAGCAGAGTCTCCAGGCTGTGCACCGTGAACGCTGCAAGACTTGTACGCTTGATCCGTATAACTGGGTCCCGATGGAACAGAGTTTCCTTCGCCGATGCAAGAAAAGTGGTTGCCGTGCATCTCGTTGGATATGATTGCTTTATAAGCGTAAGCCATCGGATTGATCCAGTAGATCCACATCAGCCATGGATGCATGAGCGTATAAGGGATCAAATAACCAGAGTAGATAAGAAAAGCGACCAGAACGACACTGGACGTTTGAGAGCCAATAAAGAAGTTGGGCGAGAAACTGCCAAACATACGGAAGAAACCGTTCATGGCCAGATTGATAAAGATGAGGTTCACCATGTATGTGAAATACTACAAGGACGGGTGAGTCTGGAGTGGATAATATTTTCTCATAGCAGTTCAAGCATACCTGTCCAGCCGTTAGAGCCAAGCCGCTCATAAAGTATACACAGAGTTCAAAGATCACGACCTGTATAACAGCCAAAGGTACATCTGCGATTACTTGGGCGATATAAAAGAACAGTGGCCTGTACAATGCAAAGGATTTGTGTTTCTCCAGGACACCACGCCCTTGCATAAAACCGGCAAGTTCCGCCTGGCAGATCAATGAGTTGAAAGTCAAACTGAAGAATAGAAAACCTCCGCGGGAAAAGGCACCAGCGGCGTCCCTGGGCATCTTGAAGAAGACCGAAGCCATGATCAGACCTTTCACAATGACACCACCGTAGCGGGAAACCAATGCGCCCTTGTCACCTACAAGCGTTACAGTAACCCAAAAATCAGCAAAGCCGTAACATCAGGATTCGGAACTGGATGAATATCGTACCCCATATCAATTGAAATTGACGTATCGTCAATGCCTTAATTTGTTGAAACGGCGTGGCTGTGTATGGAGAGCGTTTTCTTGCGTGCTTTTGATGCGCTTCTTCCACGGCTTTGCGGAATGCAATATCAGGACGAGTCCGCTCAACTTCCGCTTCATACTCTGCACAATCTCGCTGCATTTTCTTGTAGATCTCCGAGTTCTTGTAAGCCTCCTCGAATTCAGCAGGCGTCTGTGGTACCTTGCCTTCGTATCCAGGCTTGGGCTCGCGTTCGAGATGATTGCTGATACCAGTCAAAAAGTCTGGAGTAGACTTGCGGGGCGGAGCATAGAAACCCATGTCTTCAAAGTACTGGCGAGCTGTACTCACGGACCCAAAGTAAATACAGCGACCTTCGTAGAGCACCAAAGTCAGATCGAAGAGGTTAAATATGCTGTCTGACGCCTGATAGAGCGTTGCAATCGTTGTCTTCTTGAGAATATCGGTCATGATACGAAGAGAGCGCACATAGTCGAGAGCAGACGAGGCATCAAGACCACGAGTACTGCAGTCCCAGCAGTTGATGCAAGACCCCGTCGTCATTTGCTCTGCAATGGTCAGACGCTTGCGTTCACCTCCAGAAAGACCACGGATAAATTCGTTGCCCACCATGGTATCCATCTGCCTCGTCAAGCCCAGCATGTTGCCAAGCATGTACAAGACATTGTCGATGAAGTCCCTTTTGGCTTGACCTTGAAGCCGTTTGCCGGGAGTCTTGAGACGTAATGCAAATTTCAAGGTTTGTCTGGCCGTCAAGGTTGGATAGTTGATGTCCTCTTCTTCGTTGTAGCAGACTTCGCCTCGATAATACTTGCCAAATTCTTTCGAATCGATGCCACCGTACTTGATATCGCCAGTAATGCTTGTGTAGCCTTTGCGCATTTCTGACATGATCTTCAACAGTGTTGTACATCCAGCACCAGGACGACCAAGAACTAGGAGCATCTGGCCCGGTTTACAGTGACAGCTGATATCCTTCAATATCGTACGGTCATGACCTTGCTTTCGACCCCATTGCCAGAACTTGAAGATGCCTTCAAATACAGTCAAGGTGGTAGGTATCCACTGGGCATCGGCACCAAGTCCCTAACATTGCCAGAAGAACATGTGTAAGAAAGACAGCGTGTCATATAGTTGACTGGATAGTAATTGGCGCTTTTCGTTTCTTACCATGACCGTGAGATTTTTGACGACCAAACCAAGCTCCTTCCGCTGAAACCCTTGTTCGGCTTTTTGTCTGTCGATGCCCGATAAAAAGTCTGTGAGATCAAATCGCTCTTGGGCGCCCTTTTCAGCCGTGTCGGTGTCTGGAGCAACAGCTGACTGGCGAGTCAGTTCTCGTCGCATCTCTTCATAATTGCTAATGGCTTCTTCGATATCCACTGCATTTCCATTGCGTTCGCCAAATCCACCGACGCTGGTCTTTGCTCGCTTCAGCGGCTCATAGGTGAACGCACTGCTTCGTCTTGTTTGCTTGCTGAAGCTTTTTGCGAGTGGATCTGGTGAAGCCGGAGTCTCTTCTGTTTCTTCCAGTTCTTCTGCTTCTTCTACGCGATCGTCATGGTGATCATGTGAATCAGCGCTCCATGGCTGTGGTTGGTATTCAGCAGGTTCCGCATCCATCATACGGAAATGATGAAAGAAGCAGAGTCTATATCAAGGGTTAGCCTAAATGCGTTTTCTTTATATCATAATGCTGTTTGAAACCCGCCACTAACCAGCATCGTTCTGCGTTGAACGTTATTCCCACGTCTGAATAAGATTATAACCCCCTGCTCTCTTCTGGACACTCCACACCCCAGTATCGACCTTTTACCAGTAGAGTCACTGGATACAATTCGCAAGAAGGATATGACCTTTCGGTTTCTTGAACCCGAATCTTGCGCAACAACACGGACATCATTGCTTTAGCGGTATCTGCGCGATATGAGAGTCACCATGGTAACAAAGTAAACTGATCTCTACATCGGAAGTCTCGATTATTCGCGCCACTAGAGCTGTAATCGTTACATAGAGACTGTTCTTATATCACGCGGACATTGTATGAAAACGGGGAAAATATTCTGCTTGAAAGACATCTTTCTTGAAGGAAAATCACATCTTTTGCTCTCTGCTGGTCCTGAACTACGGCAGGAGTTGAATCATGCGGGCAATCTATTAACTTATACGCGCAAACCGTTGAGGAAGTCTGGTCTTGATTTAAGAATCTCGCTGTAGCTGATGTTGGAGATACACTCATATTATCCTTCAAAGTCTCTCCGCCAAAGAACTTTTCGTTTACGCGTACAACCTGTAGCTGATGAGTATCATATCAATTGCTTGCCCCAAACGGTCGAGTACCATGGTGCTTTATAGGATCGATGAATCACAGTGGTACTTATTGTGGACTCAAAGGTATTTGTCTATGGCTTTCGAGGAGTTGCGGTGTTCACTATTATGCTTGGTTTGGAAGCATTAGATGGCTATCAAAAGATATTTGATTCAGGTTGCAATTAAGGTTGTCCTTAGTATTGGCCCGCCAATACACCCGCGCTGTAAGAGAAATATCTTGTGTACTGCGTACCGGATCAATGCAATGCCAAGGCGTGTGCCACCATCGGGTTCCTGGGGTATATGGGATCGTCCTCAGACAGACAAAAGCAGTCACTCGACTTAGAATGCAATGGCCATTCAACGAACACGAGACGTCGAATCATCATCAACGCTATTGGCACACCGTCTAAAGATAGAGTCCAAGCATAGAGCGAGAGTGTCCTATGTGATGCCAGAACGATCATCGCAGCTGGACATGTGAGGAAGGAGTAGCAACTGTACGTTGTGACTGCTTTTGTCTGTCCGAAGAAAATCCCCAAATTCAAAATCTTGCGCTTGGCATTTTTTACTCTGCTCCTCATGTAGTTGTAGCATGCCAAGGACTAGTCCATGTCAGAGTAGGCAGCCTTTCTTTCTGCCACCACTTAATATTTCCTCATAATCGACAAGACTGCAAAAGGCAGCGGCGTAAATGCGAACGGAAACTTGATTCGTCTACTTGTTTAAGGTGCGAAAGATTAAGGTACAAATGTGTACTGTTCATCGAACGACAATCGACGGACTCCGAGTTGGAAAGCTCCTTGAAAGACGAATTGCAGTATTGGAGGGATCAATTGGCAGAATTAGAAGATTGCTTTCGAAATCTGCAACTGCAAAAAGCGCAAGTCCAGCGTATCACGTCGAAACCGGATCGGTTACTGGACGCACCAGATACTGAGAATACCGGGACAAAACCAGAGCCCATTGCGCAATCCTCACCGATTTGGGAATTGAGGATAGTTGACGGACAACTTTTCCTGGAATCCAGCAAAAGAAGTGTCCCTGAGCTTCTGATGTATGGCCGCGCGTTTAACCAGTATCTTGCGCCGTTCAAGGGTCATTTTGTCACCACCAATCGCTTCTCGTTTCAAGGGCAACGCTTGTGGCGTGTATCAGCAGCAGCCCAGTCCTTGCTACACTCACCTATCGAATCAGCATCAGACTGTTTTCCCAAAGATCGCAATATACCAGCTTTGGTCGATCAACTTGTACAGATGTACATACGGAAATAAACCCGGGTTGTCCGCTGGTCCATGTTCCAACTTTCGTTAAATACTACCGGCAGCTTAAAGATCCTCTAAAGTCCCCGGTTATACTAGCAATATGCGTAAATATCTGTATTAACCCGTGCATACGAGTCAGCACGTCTGCGCATCAAAGACGACGTATGGCCGACTTCTTTTATCTTAAATGCCGAAGTTTATTACTAGACATCTTTGACAGATCCCCGCCATGTTTGGAAACGGTCATAGCCATCAATCTTATGCAAAGATATCTCGAATCTGGCACACTGCAACTGAAAGAAGCGAGGCGATTATTTACCATAGCAATGCTGATCTGCGAATACCTCAAGCCAATCTACGAAAGTCTTCAGACCCCATTCATTCAGAGGGTCGTTTATGAAAGAAATGCAATGTTCGCGAAAATCACTATACAAACCTTCGAATTCATGCTGGAAAATACCGACGGAATTGGAGTCTATTATAGAAAGCTGGCCTTGACCGCACTGCCAGGGGAATGCAAAGAAACTGAACGCAACCTCGAGATGTTTGCGCATCTGCTGAGATTGGTAACGTCAAAAACTTTCGTTGAGATTATGGTACGCGTTCGCCCTTGTAAGCATATGCCATAACATATTTACCTTGTGTGTTTCTCTAGGCACAAGTGAACCGTATCGCGCGCGGAAGTGTAGGAGAGCTTGCAGCTGAAACAATCTTGGAATACGAGACTACAGTGAAGAAACGGTGGAATAGCTTACCTCCATATCTTCGTCTGGATGATGAACCTTTCGAGGTGGATGCAAGAGAAGCCGTGAGGAGGTCCAATTGCCCGCGGCAGCTTTTGCTTTTTGCCTTTTCCAATTCATTTACTATGGTAGCGCACGCGGGTCTTGTGAAGCCGTTATCACCGATTGATCATGATGAGCGCAAGGAACAGCTGCTGTCAGTTCTGCATCAACATATAGTTTCCCAAAGTTTAAGGTCATGCGAAGCTTTGATCTACACACTGATCCAGTTGCCGCTACGCAAGTTTACGGTATTCTGTAAGTTGTCCGTTATGAGGATGAGTTGCATTATCTCACAAGACCATTCCAAGTCGTGTTCGGTTTTATCAGGAGTATTGCAGACAGTCTCTCTTGGCTAGCGACTTCGGTTGAAGTGCGCTTCCCGGATGACGTGAGGAAAGCCTTTGCTGAATGTATCCAGAAGATTGAAGAAGCCCTGCCAATAGACGATTATAATCAACACTCATCCCAGGATATCCGGTCTCTTGTGGTTTCAAGTGAAAACGTATCCCTTAACGATTACAAAAATCATCCGCTACCGGGATATGAATCGTCAGAGACGTCGTGAAAATTTTGGTATCCCTAGTTGGTTTACAGTCACACCGCGAACGAGGAGGCAAGTCTCAAGCATTTATGAAAGCTATCGCGGACAATGCTTTTAATTGTCGCCTTAGAAAATGCGATAATGTACTATTAGATTGCAGTCCTTTGAATAAAAATTCTAGCCATATAGAGTGTAAAGAGTAAAATAGTCTCCGTTTTTGTAGGTTTCTCGCAGTGTTTCTGGCTATTCCATACTATTACAGGTCTGTACAATCCCAAGTAACCGAAGAATACTTGAAAAACTCGAACGCCTTCGGAACCTACGGTTCTAAACGCAGTGTGCCGGATCACCCGCTTGTCCGGATGCCCTTGTACCGCTCGCAAGTACGGGATATACGGAGTTCGGGCAGGCAATTTGTCTCCGGATCGGCACAGGACAAAAACAGGATTCGAATATGGCTTCGGAGGGATATGAACGTATCTCGTTGCTTCCTGCTTGTGCACATGCTCTTGGCGCCTGATCAAATTCTGATTATTATCGGTTCTTTCTGACTTAGAGACGCTATAAATCTCATGTTTCCGCTTGCATTCTACAGAAATTCCCTGAATAGCGATAGGCTCACGCGTTTTGATTCGAGCATGGCATTTCAAACGGACACTTGGCTCGGTTGCCGTTAGATTCTTCGGGGCACACGCGTATCAAAAGTTGGAGAGGACTTTTGGGCCATGTTTACGGAAATGCATCCGAAAGTTCCAGGGCACCCCGTGTTCTCAAGCCAACTTTCTCTAGTCAGTGTCTGTCGGAAGCAAAGCGCAGCTCATGGCCGAGAAGCGGAGTCAGCGCAGCATGGAGTCCATGGCTTGAAATATGTGGGTTCCGGCAATTTTCCTGTTGGATTCCCAAGAGATATTTGAACAGTTTTGAAAACTTGCTTACGTTAGTAATACAGTAGCAAGTCGATACTGCAGCAGGAGCCAGTTTTGATGGGAAACCCGGGTGAACGTCACGGAGCTCAAACTGTTTTTGGAATCGCCTGAAAAGGCTGCTTTCCGATCCTATCCTTTTTATCCACTTCTTTTGCTCTGCCTTCCGCTGTTGACCCATAAACTATGCCAAGACGCTGCTGCTGCATAATTCCTCTTCGAGGTGGGACCATTATACTGAGTATCTTGATAACAGTAAGCAACAAAGAACGTCTATGTAAAGTCAAGTCTGGTGCCTGAAACGTCTGCAACCGGATAGGTGGTCTCAGCACTCTTAATCGTCATTACGTTTGCAAAAAAGAATCGTAAGCTGGAAATGGGACTAAGCAATGCCATCACCTTGTGCTGACTGGTTTTTCTGGTTTAAAGCCATGGTCATGCACCTTTCGATAGTTCACCCATTTTTACCCTGGGTTGCGATTATATTTTACGGTAAGCCGGGTTCACAACTCTGCTGCTGTCCTGGCCCCGCCAGCTAACCATACGAAATTTCAAAACGCGCAGCCTTAACTGGGGTTATTGGCGTATACGGTACTTTGGCATCGATGGTTGTAAGTATTGGAGATAGCGAAAAAAACGCCGTTTTATGGCATAAAACTCATGGGAAGGTGTATTAGGGCAACTTAGGGATGATGCGACTGTATAAAACCCTGTTTTGGTTCTTCCTTGTATTTTTGCTATGCATTTGGCAAGCTATCGATTTCGTTCTGGCCCTCGTGAACAGGTCAAAAAGCCAGAAAACATGTGAGGCGGCCAATCCATCATCAAGTAACGAAACTTCCGGGTTGGGCGACAAATCGATTTCCGTGGGAGGCTATACCACGACATTTTTGGGAATGCAACTTGGCAATACATACGGTTTAGCCAATTGTGCTCAGGCTGTGCAAGCTGGTGTGATCGGTCTTGCCATTCTGCTTTTTGTCGGTCAGCTAGCGATGGTGAGTTGTTTGCAATGGGGATTGTTCTGTTCGAGACGTACTCAATGTGCCCTTTGTACACCCACTAGTTCTATTTTGCGACAGTCGTTGGGTCATACACAACAAAACTGCGCGAGAGGAACCTTGGTCATCGCTTACGGGACGATGAGTGGAGTGATAACCTCGACGAATTGGCAATGAGTTATCGTAACGATGCCCGGAACGCACCAAAGTATCGCATGAATGATCTCAACAAAAGCTCAGGCAACAAATTCCTGAAGAAGTTCAAATTCGGCAAGTAACTGTATTTAAAGAACATTATAATACTGTATTTTGAGGGAGGATTTGCACAACTAGGAATGTAATCTGCATCAACTGAATTACCAAGTTTGCGCTGTAGACGATGAAAATTGACACTATTAGAACCCCAAGTTTTACGTAATAGTCTTTTATCCATACTTACTTTACGAGAGCAAAGTTTGGCTCAGTTGATGCAAGCATCCCCAGTAGCACAAGCATTTCCTCTCAATGAGTACTGGGTCAAAACCGATATGGATCAGAAGCTTACCAAAGTAAATTGTAAACATCAAACGGTGTTTTCTACCGCGACATCAAATGGCTGATGGTTATGTTCTGCAAAATATTGCCGGACGCGTCTTGTTCTCAATGACAGTCTCAGCACTGTAGTGAAGATTTCGCGCAGCATTGACATCTCGCCGCCGGACTGTGCCACAGCTCCACCATAAAAATTAGCATTTGCAGGCAACCGTATTGTAGACATATGCCTTTTACAGGCTCGCACAGCGTGCAGCGAGTGATTTTCAAAGACTTTGATGTTTTCCAAATTGCGACGGCGGCATGCCACTTTGCTGCATATTTGTGAAATAAGGTACTCATCGATTGGCACGAGGACGAGTTTAAATTGATTTTCGGCCTGTTTAATTCTACATTGAATTTATCCATTAACCGCCCCCCACTGGTAAAAGGTGTGAGGTTGATCCCCACTGCGGCGGGAATACCAAAGTGGTAAGTAACATCTTTTATAACGGAGAGCGAAGTAAAACGTCTCTAACGATGATTGAACTTATGTGCTGTTCGAGGCACATTTTGCGTTGACTGAAAGTCAAGTTTCAGCGGAAGGTAATTATTGATCCAACGTAAATCGTGTCCACAATTGATGCAAAATAGTCTACACTTTTAAGTAGCGCAAAAGTCTAATAAATAGACAATAAAACCCGCATTCTTGTATGTAAAGATCCCATTAATCAGAGTCCATGAGCTCTGCAAGCTCACGCTCTTCTTCCTCGGTGAGTCCTGAGCTTTCCTGTGGCTTCCTCATAGGCTTTTCGTTATATTCTTTTAATGCCGCTGCTATTGAAACCAAAACGTCGAAATCAGTCTGAAGAAGCAGAGGTCGTGATATTTAGGACTTACGAGTTAGTGACCAGCGACGCAAAGAACAATCTAGCGACGCGCTGTATAAAGTTGATCCAACTACATCAAGACATCCAACTTCGTCAAAGTGGCCTCGGATCGTGGATATTAGCTTTCCAGACTGGTCGAGTGCAAAAAGGTCAGTTGATGTATTTTCATACAATTAATCAAAGAACTTACAGCAATGTCCCACACACGGATCTCATCATCACTTGCACCTGTGATGACGTAAGGCTCTACTACCAGTACTGACTTGACGCGGTCAGGATGCGAAAATACAGTATCAACAGTTCCTGTCTATAAGGTCTTATCAGATATGCTTTCCTGAATTAACAGAATCCCATCACATACCTCTGTGTTCCATCGTCGCACTGTCTTGTCGGCTGAGGCTAAAGGACAGAGTCAGTATATATTCAACAAAGAATATCCACGTCCTATTGACAACCAACCAGTCCACATTTCATCTTCTGCCGCACGCACACAATAGACACTCGTTTCATGGTCATCAAAAACTTTTACGCATTCATTTGTCTCCAGATTCCATTTGCTGATAGTCTTATCCGATGATGCTGCATACAGAAATTTGCCAGCTGGATCCACAGCAAGACTTTCAATGGATCGAGTATGTTGCTTCAGCACCGCGAGGCATTCATGGGTATCAATATTCCATTGTCGGATATGGGTATCGGATGAACCCGAATAAAGAGAGTTGCCGACCGTCACCAACGATTTCACAAAATCACTGTGACCATGCAACGTGGCAAGACATTCTCCTGTCTTTGATTCCTGTAAGAAAATAGAGGTAAGGTCTCCTCCTTTTTATGTCTCGAACCTTTGTGCACCACTTTTTGATCGTCTTGTCCCAGGAACCAGTCCACAAGACATTGCCGTCATGCGAAAGTGCAAGCGATGTGACAGGACCCGCATGCCCCTTAAAGAGTTTAACCGTCTTTTTGGTCTGGCGAAATAGCTATTTAGCAACCTTTGTTCGGTTGAATGTTTGGAAAAAGAGAATCGTTATTTACTTGAAGGTTGATTCGTTTCGCATGGAAACCTGATTCCGCGACATAAGCATACGCTCCATCTTGCACCACAATGAGAGCTAGAGCTTTGGTGGACAGCTGAATGGCATCGCCTTCTGTGTAATTGTATTTTGCCTGTTTTTCTTTTTGCTTTTGTATTTCGGCATCTGACTGGAAGAAGTTGCCCGCTTCGGTTCCAATGTTCACCATCGTAAATCTGAAAGAACAAACATTATTCGGGCTACAACCGCTCTCGTCAATGTCGGAGACCACTGGCACCGAAGATCCCGCTCAGGGAGAAACGAAACTCAGTCAGGAACAGCGTAAAAACATTCTACCGAGAGGACTTCACCCCGCTAAGATTTGACATGTGAAAAATAACTGGATGATCATGCAGAAAATCCGGCTACGCGAGAAATTTCATTATTCGAACTATTTATAAGTATTATTCATTCTTGCATTGACACAAATGCGATTGCATTGTCGCTCCGAGCACGACACACCAGGCTTTGTTCTCATATCTGAATAGCAGTAAATGAAAAAACAAGCTGGCTGATTATCACGCCCGGGCCAGGAAGCTTACCCCAAAGTTGGTGGACTGTGTAACTCAATTTTGCAACCCAGCAGATCATTTTCGTTTCGACAGACATCCATAATTTGTTGCTATTGTTCTCTCTTTCTCTCTCTTCATTCTCCTGCCACAGCATTCGGTCGCTCCTTGATGACACAAAACTTGCAATGTTACGAAATATTCAAGGCAAAACTCAAACGTAATCCATCTTCCTATACCGATCTTCATAAGAAGGATTGGCCACGACCAAAGACAGCACAACAAGTTGCAGTTCATGCAGTCAAAGGCGGAGCGAGTTGAGTAATACAATCTGGGATTCGTATTACTGGTATGCATTGACTCTCTGCGGGGTCATTACATTAGGAGCATTTATATTGGCCTATGGTTTACGTGCTGGTGTCAACTTTTGTCTATATCTTCTTCGAGTAGTCCGCAAAAGGTGACAGAATCTTTGTCGCTAAATGTAATGACTAAGGACTAAGCTGTTAATAGAGCTCCGCTAGCTCGCATCTGGAAAGCGGCATTTGGAAATGAGAATGCTCTCCGGTTCGGTGGCATGTTCGGTGTTTGTGCGTTCTTGTGGAAATTAGTGAACAACGGCATGAGAGTCTATCGAGGAAAGGAAGATCGTCTTAATGGCCTTATAGCCGGCGCTGTTGCGGGCTTGGCAATCTTGTGTGAGAAACAGGAAAAGAGAGTTGATATTGGTCAGCAACTCTTTGTTCGGTATGCTTTGGCAATTGTTGAAGGAGGCAGAATCAATCACTGGATGCTAACTGTGTATCAAGAGCTCTGCAAGGTGTTTATAATGCGGGAAAAGCAAGAGATATATTGTACTTTAAGAACGGCGATGCTTTATTATTTGGACTCTCATGTGCACAGATTCTCTATGCTTATACCGTAAGTAAACTCGCGGCCCATGATTAATGCTTATGAGCTTCTGACCTTTGTAGTCGCTAGATGCAACCCAATACATTAGCTCCAGATTACTATAACTTCATGATTAATGCTGCTCGTGTACCTGCGGATATCTTGCGACTGAACGAGAAAAACGTGCGAGGAAAACCGCTGTCTTCCCAGGAAGCGGTAGACATCATCATGAAATATCGGCCAACGGAACACGCTCTGGATGTGGCAAAGTCACTTCCGGAATATCCACCGGCGGTACCTTGTGGCATCATCCATCCATGGATAGATGGCTGTCACGCAACGGCCCTGGAACGATTCCTAAAGGTATGCCAGAGCATGTTGCCTGTTTATGGTACACTCCATTTTGTACCCATGTTACTCTTACGGACACGCCACCTAAAGAAGTATGTAAGACTGAAGCAGTAGAGAGTGAAACAGCCAAGCAAAAATGAACTCAAGTCCTCGTTTTTCAGCCCTGTCAAGATGTTATCAAAGACTGCTCTAGGCACGCTAAGGTCATGCGCCTTCTTGGGTCTTTTTGTTACCATATATCAATACCAGATCTGCATGCATCGCAAATTGTTAGATACCGGCGTCACGACGTTCAACAGCAAATATCTCTACGCACTTTTTGGCTTCGTTTGTTCCTACCCATCTCTCTTTCTGGAGGAGAAGAAACGCCGTGGTGAACTGGCGTTGTATTGTTTACCCATCGCAGCCAAGAGCTTTTATCAGATCGCTTACCAGCGCAAATGGATCCTGCGTGTTCCTCACTTTGAAGTCTTGATGACTAGCTGCGCCATGGCTATTATTATGGTAAGCTAACCTATGAATGAATGGCATCTTATTGATGCAAGCTTCGATTCTAACAATTTATCGTTATGTCGCTCAGTCATTTTACCAAGAGGAACCAGATGTGTTGTCTTCTTTTGTTACAAAGATTATGTATCAACTGTTTGGACGAAATTAAAGATGCTATCCCGTCTCACAAAGAATATCATTATCCAGTGATCCAGAAGATAGTAGCGGAAAGCGTAATGAAATAACAATGGTTTTACGACTGTCGGGAAGTCCCGATCCTTAACGCCTTTATCAGTACGTGATAGTTCATGATTCCATAAAGAGTTAAGGATGTAAATATTGCGCAAACCCGTGATTTTTGCAATCTGAGTGTAACATTAGCGCATTTTATTTTATTGGCAATTTTCATGCAGTTGTTTGATGTAAGTCGAGGACCAGCCTGGAGACTTCTTTTTCTATTGAACAGCGCGGGTATCTATATACAAGATGATGTTTGCAAGGGATAGGAATACATGGGGGAGTGGGGGAATTAGCAAGCAGCGATAGTGGATAAGGGAAGTTGCATTTCAGTGACTTCAAGTGCGTAGGTAAGTGGTCGTGGCGCGATGAGTTGTTTCTTGTCGTGAGTAGTCGAAGTTGACGATGACTCGATACGGGTAAGGGCGCCTTGGATTTGACATAAATCTGTTCCCTTGGCAGCAACGGCAACAGTTTTGCCTTGAGATATGCCTTTGTCGACCGTTATTTTGAAATCCTCCAGGAATTGGTAGTTTGCAGAAGAAGATCGTCGTAATAGAGAGCAATGAATTTGTCGTGGATGGTCAAACATGGATTTGATTTCGACTGGTTGTGGCATTGTGATGGTGTAGGTCATCAATTTAGACTTGGGATCATATCGAGTTGGTGTAGCAATGACTTGATCTAAATGAATCTAAAAAACCATAAGATTCTCAATTCATGAATGTAAGATGCTTGCAACATACCAAGACACCCCATTCGTCCTTGGATGAACCGGTCAGAAGTCGACGTTCAATTTCGCAGTGGCAAAATGCTTGGATCATGCGGCAGGTTCGTTCCGCTCGAACCAAGTCGGCCAGCGGCAGATGTTCAAGGACACAGATGATGATTTCAGGTGGTAATACAGAGAGATCCATGATGTAGAAAAAATATGCTATATGTACAAGAAAGATGCTTTTCCAGCTGGGATGTTCAACTGAAACCCAACCATATATATAAGCGGGGACCCTCGAAAATGTGGTTTCAGAGGCATGCCGTCATAGCTTATCGGGGCTATCCATATTTGGATATTATCAACCGGCCCATCGACTCGTCCTGTCAAGGGACCAAAATTTATCGACGCAAACGAGAAGTCACCCGTTTTTACTACAATCGGAAAAACCATAATATGTTCTTCATTTCTTTTATCTCGCCACTTTCTTATTAACCAGTTATATATCAGGACCGAACCTAATAATTGTATAGCAAAATTGGAGGACCATGGTTGTCATTATTGAACTTCCGCTGTCGGAGAGTGGAAGAAATGGTTCATCTTCAACTGCACATGGCCCTATCATTGCACCATCGCCGCCCTCCCCTCCACCCCGCCCGTAGACGAACTAAAGCGTTAAACTTTCTTTCCATACCCTTTTATCAAGATGATGCCATGTAAAAAAAAACTTTAAGGCTATGCTTTTGGTACTCACGTCATTGAATAGGAATCAAGAGGGCAAATCAGCCCTGAGCCGTAGGCCTGCCTGTCAAAACTGACCCTGCACTTTCTGTTTTTTCGGGCTCACGCTTGCGGATCTTGAACCCCCATCGGCGATGATGTACTTGATAAGACGAAAAGAACTCTAATGCGTGCAGGCACCGTTGCACTGATTATTGCCAGAATGAGGGAACCATCGCCCCTAAGAAGATCGTATATAGCAGATTATACACAATGAAAACGTGGGGTAAAATCAAGATTGTGGAAATGGGCAGCTGAGTCACGATTGACGGAATCCTCCATGGGGTAACTATACGCCCCACTTCCGCGTTTCCGCACGGAAGCCCTATGTGTTGTGATATATACTGTACTGTCTAACCAAATATTAACGATCTACAAGATAATGTTAGAGAAGTGTTGTCTTTCTGCAACCTGTCGGCCCGATTCTAGTTGATTGAAAGTGATAATATTCACATTGCAGAACCTTATAGCAAGCACCGGTCTGATTCGGCAAAGTCAAAGAAGCATTCGGATAGGCTATGGTGCAAGTCCACTATAAGGGTCACTATTACTAGTCAACTTCGAACTCCCATAACTTTTCCCAAAGATACGCCACGAAGCTAAGACAGTGAAAAATCGATAGTTTAGAGTCTTGCAAACAATAGAACTACTGGCCGGTGGCTCAGGACAAAGTTCTGAAAAGTTATCAGCCTTTGAAGTTCGGCTACTCTTCTAAGTGAGGCGAGAATTTGGCCACCTCTTCTAGGCAGTGTGTAATGTGTCTATCACGTAACCACAGGGTTGTGCAATAAAGCATATTGATCTGCTTATTATTCAAAGTAACCATGGCACTTATGATCCTGGAGACCGTCAAAACCACAATCGTTAATATTGTAGCTTTACCACCCTTATGTTTATGCCTTTGTGCCCCCGCACTACATTTGTGATATGACTTTTTATGCCTCTCCTACGCTTGTTATATGATTCTATCTATGCCTCTGTAACATGACTCCATCTATGCCCACCCCTTAAGAACAGCAGCCAATAAAAAGACGACGTTTTACAAATATCAATCGAAAGTTGGCCTTTATAGCTGACTTGCACCAAAAAGTGAACCTTAAATAGAAATGTTGTTAAATCGAATTCAAACGCCGTCACCCTGCGCACTGATCTTCATTGGGCAGCAGCAGAAGCTATATTGCAGGCAGCAACCACAAGAAGCAGTAGAACAAAGGACAGTGAGAGACATAATGAACTTCTTAAGTGTCACTCTGATATTATAACTGTGTGTTTCAAAGTGTGTGAGTGCGTTTCTCGATTTTGCCTTTGACGTTCCCGGCCCGTAACAAGGAAAAGCTTTTCTCACGGTTAACGGAACCAGTAAGCAGGCACCAGGACATCAAACTTTCTCAGTATTAGAGCTGACAAATACGATACGCTCAATGGCGTGTACATGAAAGAGCAATACACCAGAGGATCATCTGGATTCCGAAATCGTCGGCCTTGCTAGGAAGAAGGTTAGAAAAATGGAAAGCGAAGAGGTGAGAAACCCGAGACAGACTGAAATCACGTCCTACTTGAAGCAAAATTGATATACGAAATACGTCTGGTTTTCTCGGCAGTGATCAACAATTGTTAAAGCAGAAATAATGATATTTCCCAGTTTACTAACCCGGTAAACCGAAATATCGTGAAATCGAACATCGTTAAATCGAGCAGGCACTGTGCACCGATGCGTCCTTCATCATATTGACAAGCCATACGAATATTGTCCACGTGGCATGATTCGCGCAACCTTGACGTTGGCCTATACATTGATACCAACCGACCTTTCCTTTCGAAGAGGTCGGTGGCGCAGTAGATATGTGTCAAGCAATCCGAGACGATAAAACCGATAATTTGGTCTCTCTTTCCCTTCCCTTTCTTTGCCTCTTCGTTTTTCTTTTCACAATATGCAGTCTGTCGTGTTCAAAGAATCCACGTCTCCCACTTGGCGGAGCAAGCACCCATATGAAGGACTAAGCAGCAAGGAAATCATACTTCTGAAGAAGAGAGAGAAGAAGCTGCGAGAGCAGCGTGATGAAGAACAGCGAGAAGATCAGCTTGGTATACCACGATATTCCAGCTGACAAGGATTCTAAAATGCTGAAAATAAGATTTCAT
>JSYX01000461.1:0-28361 GCA_000787465.1 Thermomucor indicae-seudaticae
CAAAAAGGAATTTCGATGACGCGAATATTTCTTCAACATCCAGTATAACGATCAAGTCTGGGCTTACCGCACGTGATCGTTGTGGCTAGTGGCGACTGTACCTTTTGGCTTTTTCAGGATATTCGATCGTTCTTCTTGTTTCCCAATGAGTAATTCTTTATTGTCGTCAGAGATGCCTTGAATTTCACAATGCATTTTTGGCTGGAGCTGGTATAAGCCCTTTTCAAAGCTATACTGGAATTCAAGGACTGACTCAGCCTTCAAACGTATCAAGTAGTGTTATATCCAAGTGTCAGAACACGACCAGTTACTCTGCGCTCGCATGGTGAGGCCTCAATTACTCTAGAGTGATTTTCATTTACTTTCAACCACATCATAGAAAACGATAAAAAGTTCAGGTATCATAAACAGGGAATAAGCCCGTTAATTTAGTTGCACACAAATCACAATGAGCTTCAAGAACAGCAGAAAAAGGTTAAAAGCATCTATATCTTCTTGAAGGAACGGTCTTTTTGTTTGATATTCCAAGTATGAAAGTTCTTTTAGCCGCAGTCAAAGAAGCATAAAAATTAGATCCAGGCGTGGAACTGGCGCCGTTAGGGAGCAGCATGACTCATGTAAGACTTCGAACAAGTGCCTTTTGCCTGGCGATTCAGAGTGGTGTTGGAACGTCGGTTGGTTGGGTTGGTTGCAGAAATTCAAAGTCACCCAATAGCGGGCTTCGCATCCGGCGTTAACAGGACCTGCAAAATCGTTCAGGAAATTGAAGGCAAAATGCCAAAAGGTGAGTACTGTTACAAGTAGGGACAATCCCTTGGTTTTTCAGTTGTTATGCATCAAAAACGACCCTGTTTTGTTTCAGTCGAGAACTAATCTTGATCTGTTCGACGAAAATGTGTATATAGCATCTAAATACGCATCTGCATCCACATCCAAGCGAAAGGGACGTCCACCTAAAAGTAAAACAGCAGCAGTCAAAAATGATGAAGCAGAAGACATGGATTACCTGGGAGAGGAGAGCGATCAATCTTTTGAAGAGGATGATTTGGACAATGCGAGTGACTCGGAATCAGCTCACCGCCGGAAAAAGCGAGGTCGTGCTGGATCTGCGAACGCATCCACTGGCAAAGTCAAGGAGGAGAGAAATAAGCGCAGACCGGGAACACCATTGTCCAACATGACGGCTGGTTCCCCTTCACTTGACACAGAGAGTGATTATGACGAGATTGGCGAGACAAAAGTGGACCGTGGTGGCAACCTGTTGGGAGGTGAGAAAAGAGACAGGCACACACTGAGTCTTCCTTTGCTTTGTTCCTCAACGGGCTTAACTCTCTCTTTTTCCGATCCTAGGTCGACAGTACAAGGTCCCCACTTTTGCCTTACCGAATCGTGGCAATATGCTATTTATGTTTTCCAAAGATCCAGCAGCATTACTCGGTTTCCGAGACAGTTTTGTGTTTCTCAAAAAGAACCCCAAACTCGTTAAAGTACACATTACAGACAGCGAAAAGGGTTATTTGGTACAGCGCAACTTGTTACGATCGACGTTTAGGTCAAGAGAAGTCTCAGTAGTTACGGCGAGATCAGTATTTAAGCAGTTTGGGCATCGAGTTCTTAAGAAAGGAAGGAAAGGGCGCGATGATTATTTCTATACTGGAGAGGATGAAGGCGACTATCCTGACGAGAACTCAGAAGATGAGCAAAAGGAGACGCCGGATAAAGCATGGTCACCGTTTGCTGTCAGTGGTAGGAATAACCTGACAAGTCGCAAGATGAGCAAACTCGCCGCTCCTGCCATCAATGAAGTTAATTGGATGCATTATGCTGCGCTGTCCATACGCAACTTTAACACGCAGCTTTGTGAATACCGTCGCGATAATTCCACCTTTTTTGATCTGCATACCAACGTCTATCAAATACCAGCTTCAAAGCAGCCTTTACGGTTACTCTACGATATATCAAGCAGTGGAACAGACAAAAACAAGAAGCAACAAGAGCCTCAAGAGCAACCACAAGCAGCAGCACAACCACAACCACAACAACAGCAGCAGCAGGAACAACAACCACCACCTCCACAGATAAAGACAGAGCCGGTGGCGCCAACCCCGTTTTATCCACAGCATCCATCATCCTCTCAGCCTCCTATGTCAGTTCCACAGCACATGCCCGTACGACCAGAACAATACCCTCCACACTTGTTGTAAGTTATCAAATCTACATTGATGAACGTCATGAGTAGTAATGCGGTTCTTTGTAAGTAGTAATAGGCAAGTGCCACAGCCTATTCCAGCCGCTGGTCGACCACCACAGCAACAACCTAATCCCATGGTGGCAGCAGCTGCTGCAGCAGGTAATCCTATGTATTATCAGCAGATAGCCAATCGCCCTTTCGCCACTGCGAATCCTATGGCATACCAACAACATTTTATGCTTCAACAACAACAACAACAACAACAACAACAGCAGCAGCAGCAACAGTCTATGCCCCCTCCGAACGGCGTCTACTCGACTATGTCATCCATGGGTGCCAATCCGTACGCTTTTATGCATCCAGGGACAATGTAAAGTAATAAACATTCATGTTTGACGATCCCTTTATATGCTTCTTTTCCTACCACAGCAGAAAAGTTTTGCTTTTACTGTAGATACATTAAATTCGATGCTTTTTCACATCTCTGGAAAGTGTGCATTTTATAATTCAGGTAGAAACAATAAGTGGACGAAGATTGCAATGATATACAGCTAAGTTATGGTTTATATTTTCCCTCGCGGAAGGATCGTGGCGGCTAGTGCTGGGACCACTGGATTGTTTTGAGATCAATGCCCTCTTGAACCTAGTTTTCAAACCGTTAATAATAGACACTTATTGTTTAACGACAGGTACAGACGCTTACCATCTCCCAGAGTGGTGACATATCTCTCAACTTTTGTACGTGCTGAGCGACCTTACTGATGACAAAATCGATCTCTTGTTCTGTCGTGAAACGACCGATACCGAACCGGATAGAACTGTGAGCCATTTCATCGTCTGCGCCAAGAGCACGGAGAACATAAGACGGTTCAAGTGAAGCAGATGTGCATGCCGAACCGGAGGAAAGTGCAATGTCTTTCAAGGCCATCAGGAGCGACTCGCCTTCAACGTAAGCGAACGAAAGGTTAACGCAGCCTGGGTATGATTGTTCTGAATCGCCATTTCGGGTAACATATTCAACATTAGACTGAATGCCGTCTACGAGACGCTTGGAGAGCTTGGAAATCCGAGCATGGTCATACTAACAAGCAAAAGATGAGTAAGTAACCGCACAGAGGTCATACGCATCAATTGCATCCTTCCATAGCTTGCTCAGAACCCCTGCACAATGATCATTGCAATGACCCTGCTATGTCCGGGCGGACACTTGCCGAAGCAAACGCAGCCCATGCTCCAAAGTACGTATATTACCGTGCGCGTACGCACGATTCATCACCGCAAACATGGACAGACCATATATGAAACAAAAGGTCTTCTTACCTCCATTTCCTCTTTCGCAATTCTGCATGCTTCCCCTAATCCAACCGTCAGAGGAGGAGATAGGGTACCGCTTCGTAGACCTCGCTCTTGACCACCACCACTGATGATTGCATCAAGACGTACACGTGGCCGACGACGCACATAGATGGCTCCAACACCCTTGGGTCCATACAGCTTATGACCTGATATACTCATCAAATCAATATTCATGGCGTTGACATCGATGGGAATCTTGCCCACAGCCTGGGCAGCGTCAGTATGGAAGAAGACTTTCTTCGACCGGCAGATCTTGCCAATCTCCGCAATCGGTTGAATGACACCAATTTCGTTGTTGACCGTCATGACAGACACTAATGCAGTGTCTGGTCGTATCGCTTCTTCGAGCACTTTAAGATCGACAATGCCATTGCTCTGGACCGGCAAGTATGTCACATCAAATCCTTCTTCCTGCAACACACGGCATGACTCAAGGACGCATTTATGTTCCTGCAGGATCGAGGACGATCAGTCTGGCGGACAGTTCACCGATTAGTAATACAAATCCTTACCGTCTGTGTTGTGATGATATGCTTCTTTTTGTTCTTATAGAAACGAGCTACACCTTTGATACTCAAGTTGTTCGATTCGGTCGCACCGGACGTGAAGATAACCTCTTTAGGATCAGCACCGATCAATTGGGCGACTTGCTATAATCCTCGTTGATAAGCAATCCAAACCCCCATACATTCCTTTCCAAGATCAGACAGCAACTTACCGCGCGTGCTTGTTCGACAGCTTTCTCGGTTTCCCAACCATATTGGTGAGTCCTCGAGTGTGGATTGCCATATATTTCGGTCATGTAAGGCAACATAGCATCCAGGACTCGGGGGTCCAGCGGACTCGTTGCTTGCATATCAAGGTAAATGGCTCGTCCCGGTTCATTCACCGCTTTCGTTTCAAAACCCAAAGACTCTATCAGACATGGGATATCAGTAATTCGTTAGTGGCAATCAGGGATCTTTACAATTAATCGCACGTTCGGAAGGACTTGTCACCGTGGTCGCCGCAGCTTCTTGTCGTGCGCTTGCGAAACGAGAAAACGCACGACAACCAACCGGTGCAGCTAGCCGTCTGCAAAC
The DNA here is from genome assembly GCA_000787465.1 of Thermomucor indicae-seudaticae. Classification (NCBI taxonomy): domain Eukaryota; kingdom Fungi; phylum Mucoromycota; class Mucoromycetes; order Mucorales; family Lichtheimiaceae; genus Thermomucor; species Thermomucor indicae-seudaticae. Next base: position 4,630 of record JSYX01000461.1, read on the forward strand.
TAGTCCAGAAAATACTGCTCGCTGAGCTAACGTTCTTCGTAATGTGTTTGATAGCATCGCAGAAGAAACAAAAGTGGGAAAAGCACAAATGCGGGGATGCTCGGAGAGCGATACGTTACTTTGTGACGGGCTTTTTATCCCGGCAAAACTTTTGCCGAGCTCTGGACAATTTAGGTTCACCAATGAGAAACGCATGATGGCCCAATCAATAAACGGCGAGCTTTGGCTTGGGCTGAACCTCAGCGAATAAAAAAATACTCCATACAGGATTTGGACTGGTTTCGCGGTTGCAGAGAATATAGGGTTTTGCAAGACGCGAAATTTGCGAGAGTCATCTGGCACCCACTTGAAATAAATAAAAAGCAAAGAAAAGCCTTACCCTGTAAATATCAAAACCATCTTTGACATGGTGATTAATTGTTACTTTTAGGACAGAAGACCGATAGCCTTGAGACCCAGCCTTGCTATGTAATGTGTATTCCACGCGGCGTTCCGATCTCGCTGCCACAATGTTGTACAGCTGCAACGATTACCGATGTATTCAATATGTAACCAAGTATAATCCGCACTTCATTTTAGAGTTTCGGTTTGTCGAGAGAGCCATGGAAACCGCCAAAGAGCCTGAAAAAGCATTTGATTCTCAGCGCCAAACAGAGACACACCCAGGAAAAACAGCAGCTTTTTGGAAAAAAGTTTTCATTACTGCCAACATGGGAATCTTTGGATTTGGATCGAAAACTACCCCGGACACCAACAGTAGCGCGTCGTCCGGTTCTTCAGGATTTGCTCCTAATGAACAACAGGACATTTACTCGCCAACCGGTGGTCAATCACTCGATTACTCCAGCACCAGCAGTAGTTACGACAGCTATGGCGACAGTGACAGTAGCAGCAGCAATAGCTATGATAAGCTACCTGACTTCTTGACCGAAATCACATATGATGCTTCTCGACTCCAGCCCATGACTGTTCAGGGTGGTATTGATTTTTTACAAGTGGAAGAGCAATACGGTGGCGGCAGTGCCGGCGGTTTTGGTGGCGGCGCTACACTGACGCCTTCGCGTAATTGGACGGACGATTTATGCTATGGCACTGGAACGACATATCTGGCCGGACTGACACTCGGTGGTGCTTATGGTATGGTGGAGGGCGTACGGAAAAGTCGACAGGGCCCTCAGAACTTCAAAGTTCGGCTCAACACTACATTGAACACCATCACACGACGAGGCCCTGGTCTTGGAAATGCTGTCGGTGTTCTTGCCATGACATACAACGGTGCTACTGCCTTGATCGACTATTCACGTGGAAAGCATGATATCTTTAATAGCGTAGCAGGTGGTGCCTTGGCAGGCGCCATCTTTAAAAGCACAGCAGGTAAAACACAGTTTTTGCGTTTCTATACGAGGGGGTTAGAGAGGGTATTGATATTCTTGGGTAATGTGCTAGGTCCTCGTGCTGCCGCAATATCTTCAGGTGTTTGTGCGACCGTAGCTGGCGTCTGGTCTCTCGCAATGTCTGCATTATACGACAAAAAATAGAGTTCCCATGTAGATAAAAAAGTATTTTCCTATTTCACCCTTCTCCTTTCCTGTGCAAATACAGCATGTGGCGTTCAAGTCTATCGATCGGTATATAAATGCGCGTCGACCTGGAATATATCGTTGCTTGTGCAATGACTGGTCTCTATATTAATTGATGATCATGTCGTTTATTCTAGGGTAAAGACAGATTAAAGACAAAGAGATCGATTATGTTCCTGAATGTTTGGTAGATCTTCATGTATGGGGTGTACTCTTCCTTGTTCCTTACGGCCATAAGACTGGCTACAAGCGGACGCTTGAAACAGCTAAAGATTGTTTGATACGATACGTGTTAATTTTCTTTTTTATTTACAATGTCTGGCGATTTGGGCGCGGCAATGATGGATAGCGGAAGCTGTTCGTCGAACGCTTCCGTATTGCTGATTGCGTATTCTCTGCCTCCATTCTCCAACAACGGATGGGAATCTCTTCGACGTCTATGTGGCAGGAATGTGTCATCTGAAATACTGGTAGCAACCGTGTTGGATGGTACTATTAGATTTGACTTGGGTCTCGATCCCATGCCTTGCTCTTCGTCTGCAATAGTATATTCAGGTTCACTATCAGAGATGCCGCTACCCGAATCGTAGTACTCGTCCGAGTCGACGGTTATGTCGGCATTCAGAGGCAAAGTGGCCTCATCCTGCTGCTGTTGGCTGCTATTTTGTCCCAGCTTCCGCTGTCGTTGATATCGAGACGAGAAGATGGATGGTCGCAAATCATCCGGATCCCGTGGTGGCCAATAAAACGGTAGCTCAGGATCTTGACAATTTGCAACAAAACGTCTTCAGTCATTTCATCATAGCATAAACTAGAGCAAGGCGGTTTTCTACCTATGTTTTCTTTAACAGGGAAAGACAATCCATCCCCTGGAACACGCGTCTGCGGCCAGAGCCATAGCAATGGATTGTCGCCGAGTACATCGCAGATATTTGCATAAACACCAATATCAAACGGGTATTCCACCTGCAAGAGTACACGATTAAGACACGATGAACTCGGATGGAAAGTTAAAGCAATAACTTACAGGTTTGATTTTACCTCTCTGTATCAGTTTCCTGACTGTTTTCCTCTCCCAGCCTTCGATTGTGCTTTGATTCCGTGCCAAGCCGTAAAACTGCACTACGCTCAGGATGCCAACTGAAAACAGAACCACAAAAGCCAGAACGAAGTCGGTTACGATGCACACAGTCTCAGCGACGCTTGGTTCCGAATCGAACTAGGTAAAAAATACTCAGTGTGTGGCGAGCACTAGACCCGTTTACTTTGGATACGCTTACCCGAAAATGCCGTAAATCTTCGAGAATACCTTGTATTCGCAGAATCAACAGAGTAACAACATAAGCACAAGCAATATCCACATAGAACAAAAATCGCAGAAAATGCGGATAGTTCCCATGGCCGACACAGTTATTGATCCACGGACAGTGATGATCCATCTTAAGTACGCAGCGTTTGCAGTAGCGACAATGATGGGTTCGCGGTGGTTTGTAGATATCACATACTTTGCAGAACCGAGGAGCAGTTATCCCCTGCGCACGTCGCTCGTCGCAGCCAGTAATCAGAAGCGAGCTAGGCAATTGCTATTCATAGCCCCAGAACAGTAAGTAGCTTCCGTTTAGTTGTTCATTTATTGATACGATAGATTGATATATCGGAAAGGCTCGGACATACCCAGTTTGCCGGTACCTGGCCGGGATCTGTAGTGACGCACAAGTAGTAATTGTAATAAACGGCAATGACTAGAAGATTAAGAGGGCCGAGTACTTTAAAGCAGGACCATACGTCCTTCAGCGCCGGCGCGAAAACGAACACCTGCGAAGGGTAAGCGATGGTAGCAATGAGTAGCGTTACTCCATAGGTGTAGACATAACCGGGTATTAATTCCAACATTGAAATGCACCAGGTCCTATAAACCTGTTTTTGCAGGACAGGAGTCCAAGTGCATAGCGGTCAACCTTCGAGTCACAAGCTTAAACCAGCACACCCTTTTTGGACACAGAGGCCACACCTCATCTCCGCTTTTCTTCCCTTGCTTCCTCATCAAGTCATGGCTGAACACAAAAGCAAAAAACCTGCCAGTAAGCGGTCGCTTCAGTATGCTTTAGAAGACTCAGTTTTCCCTTAACGGTCAAAATTAGACACTGCATTCAAGCAGCAGCGGTTGAAAGCTTGGCAGCCGCTGCTGACTCCAAAGACGGTGTTACCGACCCTGTTCGCCGCCGGTATTGTCTTTGCACCTTTAGGAGGTCTCTTTATATACGAAAGCGATACGGTAAACTTATTATTGAAGGCCTTGCCAATTCCTAATCATGCCTTGGACTCATCGGGTTGTTTCCAATTACACTTTAGGTCAACGAGATCATTGTTGACTATACAGACTGCATCACTAAGACGTCCGAACAAGTTACCGTGCCCGAAAATAAATACAGCTACAAATTCACAGCAGACAATACGACAGGCAAGAGAAGGCGAATTGTTTGTCGAGGAGAGGGAGAGAGAATATGCTGATCCCGAAAGGATGATTTGATATCAGTGATCCGAGCGCCGAGTTACCGATTAACAGAGGAATCTACTTATCTTAACGGTCAGGCCCCTCCAGCTGGCGAAACAGTCAAACGATGCACGATCACCTTTTCGATTCCCATGGAGTTGAGCTCGCCCATATACCTCTATTATCAGTTGACAAATTTTTATCAAAATCATCGAAAATACGTGAAAAGTCTAAATTACAATCAGCTCAATGGTGATACGATCACTCCAAGTGATGCGGATGCTTCATGTGCGCCTGTAGGAACGAGTCCTGATGGAAAAATATACTATCCATGTGGGCTCATTGCCAACTCGATGTTCAACGGTAAACAAACAGAAAAGATGAGAGAGGATGCTAGTGTGGACTCATTAAGACATTGTTTTCTATAATTAGACTCCTTTTCCAACCTTGTTTTACTATCACCACAAGGCGTGAGCGAAGATAATATAACCTATACAATGAGTGAAAAGGGCATAGCTTGGTCATCCGACGTTACGAGATACAAAAAGACTTCAATGCCACCCGAACAGCTCGCACCACCTCCGAACTGGGCCAACCGGTACCCGAACGGATATACTGCTGATAACCTGTTTGATCCTTCACAAGATGAACACTTTTTGGTTTGGATGAGAACCAGCTGGTATCCTACGTTCAGAAAACTTTATTCAAACTACTACGGAGATCCTCTCCAGCCTGGCACATACCAGCTTCAAGTCGATATGAGTACGTTTTATTATATGAACACTTTGCCTTGTCAGTACCAACTCCACTGACGAACTCTTTAGATTACGACATGAGAGTTTATGGTGGTACAAAATCGATTGTCCTTTCCGGAACGTCATTCTTAGGTGACCGCAATCCATTTATGGGTCTTGCATACATTATCATGGGATGTGTCTGCGCATTATTAGGTGTCATTTTCTTGGGATGGCACTTTTTCCGCCCGAGGTAAGACCGGAATGTCTGAGGCGGTAGCATATTCGAGCTTGACTGACATTGCCACTCAGGAAACTCGGAGACCACGATCGTTTGTCATGGAATCATTCTGGTGGTCTAGGACATTAAAGTGGCTCTATCTGACTCCGTGTAAAAAATTCATTTACTGCCTGTTCTTGGGTTTCAATCTACTTTTGTATGTACTGAATAAAGAGAATTAATGTTGATTCGGAATTTTCCTGGAATAACTTGTGTAGCTAATAAATACTTTGATAATTACAGGCAAGACATATTATACGTCTTTTAGAATTTAGCTGTTCTTTCACGTATCATTACAGCGGTTTCCATAGAGCAGAGCATCTGCGTGTTGCGAGACTTGTCTACGTGTGATTAGTGTACAGAATACGCTGTGGTAGCAGAGACCAGTTACAGTGGTCCCTCGATTTTTTTCCGCCTCGATTTTTTTCCGCCTTCACATTTTTCCGCTTTCCGGGAGGTCAATCCGCTGAACACTTATAGGTATAACTCTATTGATTGTTTTTCCGCCCTCATGTTTTTCCGGTAGTTTGGAGGTCAACCCGCGGCGGAAAAAAATCGAGGAACCACTGTAAACGGTCATATTTAACTGTAGCAACGTTATTGCTAAATCAGTTATTTTTGGATGATCAAGGTCATTAAACTAAAAAATAGTCAAGAACTCACTCATAAAATATTTCTGCATCAATGCTGTAAATGCCTGAACTTAACCGTTCCGGATATGCAACATGTACTGTCCATGGCTTTACCATGGCTGAGGGATACAAATCACTGCTACTGCATACAGGATTCCAACAGTTTTGGGCGGATGTCTGTTGGTGTTTATCGCCTTTGTCCTTTCTCTTGAAATAAGCGAGTTGAAATGTCGTTCTCAGAGGCAGGATAGCGCAATATAGGACACATTTGCAGTAAACATACCATGGTCATAAGAACAGCTGAAAAGTCCTCAACATACAATACAAAGCAGGTAAGGCTCCTTTTTTCCATGCAAAGGATGCTATAACTACTCGTAACTAACAGTTATTTCCTTCCAGAGCGCTCAATGTCCCTCTTTATCTTATACAAGCGCATCAGTAAAATAATAATAATAATAATAATAATAATAATAATAATAGCACCATACGAGATGCACTCAACAGGGTTTGTGGCAATTTTTTAGACCTCGACAAAATTTAAAGCATAAAAAACGATATACGCTCTGTGCAGGCTAGTCACGAGATAAGGTATCACGATAATATGTGTTCTCCCTCTCAGTTTATGTGGCATTAGCTATCAGGAAGTTTTGAAGACTGGCAACTGAAAAGTTTTTTACTTCTGTTCCGTCGGCTACATTTGTCCTGCTTCAAATTTGGAATTGAAAATATTTTGGGAGCCCCTTAAATTTGTGTAATTTTTGACACGCCAAAGACTCTTTGGCTTTTGCATGTTTTAAGAATATTATTCTGGCAAATAATGATGTTTAACATTACTCAGTTTTATTTTCCTTTTTCGGTATTGAAATCAGTTAACGTATTTTCGGCGGATCGAGAGACTATCTAAATACTGCAAAATTCTGGCTGCTTATTTTTCAGAAAGACATTAGACATTGCCTTTGTAGCTAGTTTCAGGGAAAAAGGTTAATCAATCGGTGCATCTGTAAGTGTGCAATGGTGCGTGCGTCAATTTCACTTGACGGATATGTTTCTGTGGTCCTATTAAACTCATTCTTCAAAACGACAGACAGCCTTGCGCTGGTAACAGAAAAGTTCTGGGGATATGAAGGTGTCAAACTGCGTTATAATGGGTAGAGTTTGGGCCACGGGTGTTAAAACCAGCAAGAAACTGGAACGAGCTAAACACAGTGGTTCCTCGATTTTTGCGCAGCGTATTGGCCTCCAAATCATCGGAAAAATGCGAGAGCAGAAGAAAGCAAGGAAGTTACACGAATGCTTAGCAGCGGTTTTGGAAATGCCTAGAGAAACAAGATCATGTTGTACTTTATTACACTGAAGCAAGCGAACAATGTAAAAGCTCTACTAACTTTTTCAAAGAATTTTTTCAGTTATGCCGATAAAAACCGTTTGTTATGTGCAACGTTCAGAGTACTTCGTCAAATTTTCGAGCACATATGCCGGAAGCAAAAAAAGTGACGAGACCCAACAAGATCAACTGGTCGAACGGCAGCTGAAGAGCCGAGGCTTACGTATGTGCAATTAGCCACTTGAGCCAAAAATCAATTCAATCTTGACGAAACACTGGATCCGACAACCATTTGTAAATTGATCAAACGCAGACTGGATAAAAAGAGTCAAGCCAAAGTCATCAAAAGTCGAAGAAAGTCGCAAGGTTTCTATTTGGTTCATGGATTGAAAGGTATATTCTGGGTGGTTATTGAGCTTATTGGATTTATCAGAAGTTCAAGGAGGCACTCTACTTGTGGATCTCCCAGTGCGAGGCCCAGGATACACCGATCAATTGAGACTTTATAAAGAAAGCAGATTCGGATTGGCTCCAAAATTCAGCCTCACAGAAGAGAACCTTGCGTTTTCCAACAGCTGAAAGTATCGGTTTGCTAACCAATATCAGATATCAGCACGCAGGATCCATGGCGAATCTGGCTCCGTAGCACGGATAAAGTTTTATATAGCATATCTGAATCCTCGATTTTTTCTGGTCCGCATTTGAACAGGAAATCTGAACAAATTAAGGGCCGGAAAAACTTTATAAGTGTTCAGCAGATCGACCTCTAGGGAAGCAAAAAAATTTAGGGGCCGAAAATAACGAGGTGAAAGAAATCGTGGGAGCGCTTTATCGGTTATCATAAATTCGCTACTCATTGGCCGCCATTTTTATATTTTTCAGCGCAGATTTGGCTCTGTAGTTATTGCAAAATGTATCTATAATAGCGCAGAAAGAAACAATATATCGCTTTAAAATTAAGGGAGCCGCTAAGTTTTGGTATATCTGAGAAAATCTGTCATAATTATGAGTCAGCATCATGGCAATATGCACATATTATGGAAAGAATATTGTATGTGGAAAATATGTATAAGCATGTGACAAAGATGAAGATCAATATGCTTGAAACATGCATTTTCGCGCTTTTCTACATATTTTTGCATAACGCGTTTTTTGCATGATTTTTTCCCCATAGTGCAGGCTATTGAGCATCCACAGAAATCTACGTCATGCTTTGGTACTTTGCATAGTCTATGCGTAATTACTTCGCAAATACTATGCTCGATTATCAGTCAGTCTTACTTTTTACTTTAGGGTTATAACAAGATGCCCAGGGTTCACGTGTAAAGAAAGGGTACTCACTCTACTAATGGAAGATGGTATAACTAATAGTACAGAAAAGGTACAGTGGCACTTCGTCTAATGTAACGGTCCGCTTCCAGGGAACTTATTGCAATAGAATAATGCGGCAAAAGTTTCACTTTCTGACCTGGCCTCTTCAACTATTCTATAAAGCCACTTTTTAATTTGAGCAATAGCGAGGAACAGACACGTCCAGACGTACCTAAATATCAATTTTCTTTAAGAAACAATTTAATAGACGTTTCTAAAATTGCGCTAGAAGATCTGCTATTAGCAATAGTATGTAATCTGTACATTAGCTGAACAAATGGAAAAACCATGAAAACTATAGAAAAGCTTACAAGGCATAGAAAAAAGGCGTATTTATTTCTTCTATAAGCCATCTGCCTCTCTTTTTGAGCTTCCAAAGTTCAAGACGTTAAATTAACAACAAGATGGTATGTTTGATAAGCTCCTTGAGTAAGGCATCCATTGAAGAAACTAGATTTGACACTAGTCAAATATGGTTTCGGAAGAAGCCGCATAGTCAAAACGAGAGTCGTTTGGAGCTGTTTCCCGCCCAGTATGAAAGTAGAACGATAGTTATTATGTTTACGTTTGAAACTGTATAGCTAGCTATTGCAACATGGGACCAACGGTGTGGCGGGTTGCGGAAAGGCGGGAAGTTGCAATCGCGTTATATATTTTCAGCGATTCCTGAAATTCGGTTGCCAAAGGCCAGGTGTTGCAATAGGCGGGATTGCGTTAGGCGAGGTGCCACTGCATGGGTTTACGCTTGACGTAGCCATTCCGTGAATCGACAGTGACACATATAAGACATGAGATAAATTTTAGTGTGTACTGTTGTATAAGCCTTTACGGCTAATCTTAAATACTACGTCCGTTGTTAACGTTATCCCAGAAGGTTGCTAGGTCAGCATACACTTGGGACAGAAAGTTGCATGGATATAGGAAGTTTTGTTGCTTTTGGGTCTCCTGCGAGACACCGTGAGATCGTGGTTAAACGTATGCTTACAGTTTGGGTAGAAAATAGTTAGCTGAGGAAAGTCGAAGAAGGAATGCAGTAGTGTCCTTGCCTGAGTATCGTTTTTTGGTTACTCGATTCCGAGAAAACTTTACCAAAGAGGTGTGCCTGACTGATTGAAATTCCGGTGCTGGAACTTTCGACTTTTCTTTTCGATTAATAGTCTCTCAAGAAACGCGATGACAAAAGAAGAAGCCGAACAACATAAGCAACTAGGCAAGTATGGCGTGCGCTCTTTTGAAAGTTTCTGTGAGAAAGAACAACATGCGTAGGCTGACCGATTGATCTCGAATCTGATCATCGTTGTACAGGAAATAAGCTTTTTGCTGAACATCGCTACGAAGATGCCATCAAAGAGTACTCGAAGGCGATTGTAGGTGACCTTTCCCCGCGTCTTAGAACCGTGGATCTCTTGACGATCGCTGTTCTGCACAGATTAAAGACCCCGAAGAGCGGGTTTATTATACAAACCGCGCTTTATGCTATTCAAAGGTGAGTGCATAACGGCGCGTTGTGTGCCGAAGCAGTGTATGACTTTTGTCCAGCTTGGGCAATACGATCAAGTAATTTCAGACGCCCGTAAGGCGATCGAGTTGGATAACACCATGGGTAAGATCGCTTCTATAACGCTCTCTCTGAGCTTCTTGTTCACCTTCTCTATTGACGCTAGTTAAGGCCTACTACTTGGTAATAACCTCACAATATCGACATATTTGCAGCAAACATGCTCATGCAGGTTTTTCTGTCAGCTTGGCCAAGCCTTGATTGAAAAGAAACAACACACGGAAGGTAATTGACGCAAGAAGTCAGTTACGGAGCGACATGTAAAAGCTAACGCATCGTGCATGACTGAAGCATTGAACAAGTTAAAGACAGGTATGACTGGTTTTGGTAATGGTTGATCCTCCAAAAGTTAAGACGAAGTTTGGTATACGGGGCAGCTTACGAGCTTGCCATCCAGCAAAAGGTCAAATACGTCAACGACATTTTGCAGGCGCTGTTAACGGCTAGGAAAAAGGTTAGCCAAAAATTTCTTATTATCATGTCCTTGGGAGACTGAACCTCTGTTGGTGATAGCGTTGGGACGACGAAGAAGCTGTCCGGTTAGAACGTGAATCAGAGTTGCTGCGTTATGTCAAAGGTCTAATTGAAAAGGAGCGAGAGACACAACTCCGGGAAGCAAGCGATGATCCAGAAAAAGTGGAAGAGATCAACTATCTTACAGTAATAACAGTGGGAGTTGTTCATGGTTGTTTTGCAGGGGTTAAGTTCTTCCTTCTGTCTTAGGATGAAAAATTAGCGAAAGTACAAAAAGTGTTCGAGCAATCAAAGGAAAATCTGATGGTAAGCGCTTGGCTAAGGTGTTTGGCTAAACTCTGCTAATCCACTAATTACGCGACAGCGTCGGGAAATCCCTGATGCTTATCTGGATAAGATATCTTTCAACATCATGCATGATCCCGTATTCACTCCTGGTACGTGTAGAAGATAGAAAGGTGGGAAGTTCCTTGGGCCAACCGAGCGTGATCATGAGCATAGATGGGTTTACCTATGAGAGACAATCTCTTTTGGATCACTTTGCAAGAAACGGTAACTTTGATCCGATTACCGGTCGACCATGCACCGAGAAAGACTTGGTGCCGAACCGATCGCTCAAAGAAGCAATCGAGGATTTCCTAAGGGACAACGGTTGGGCTGCTGGTAAGTGTGTAATGCAAGCACTGTTTTCCGGCATGGACGCTGAAAGGCTACTACTTTTTGCGTAGATTATTAATGATGCCTGAACTTGACAACAAAATACCTCCTCCGCCCCGCCCCTTTATGATTAAAGCAAAAAAGTCGATTATTCCCCACTACGAGACAGTCGCAAGACGCGCTCCTAATGCAATGCCACATAAAGCACTTGTAGATTATGTAAATTACACAATTTGTCAAATACTTTATTGCTACATCCCATTCCAAACGGTAATACTTCTTGGTTAATCTTTTGCTTCTTCTTCTGTCACTGGTGAGGGTGATGTTTGTTCAAGTTCCGGTTTTTCTTCTTTTGGCTCTTCAATGGGTACTGGTGAGGTTGACTCTTTTTCTTCATCGGCCATCTTGTCACTGGGGTCTGGCGTAGGTATATCCTTTTCTTCATTGGCCTTCTTGAGTTCAGCCAGCTCGGATTTCAGCTTTTCCAGCTCTATCTCGAGCACACGGATCTTGACGTCCCGTTGGGAGAGTGTGTTCTTAAGATCCTCATTCTCCTTCCGGAGCTCGTGATATGCTTCCTGGTACTAAACGAAATACACGCGTTAAACAACAGCAGTCAACCATAGAGAGGCCATTTGATCACTTGCATCTTTTTCATTCTTTGGAGTGGGGGCAGCAGCAGCCGCGGCTGCCTCTTCCGCTTCGGCGCTAACGATGAATTCTTGCTTCTCTTTGACAGTATAACCAGCTGATAAATCAATCGTCTTTGGATTGGCGTCCTTTCCGGCAAACCATTCATCAGCAGTAAGCGCTGGCTCATCGCCAATAGCTGGTGGGTAAATGTCTGATTGGAACGCGTCCGACTAATGCAAAAAAAAGAAGAGGAGACTATAAGCTTCCACATCATTGATAGTATCCAGATTTCCTTTACTTTTCTGGGGACGGTGAATGAAATGGGTTCAATGATATTGGTTTTGACTTTGTATGCGCGAGCAATTTCGCATTCGTTGACGTTAAGAGCACGCTTTGGCATAAACGCCATGCCTGTGGAAAAATTGACGGTAAGTTTGTCTCTGTGAGCAAACCCGTCTATCTGAGGTGATCGTTACCTTTTTGCGCTTCAACGTCTCGATAGTCGCTCAGGTGGTATAGTTCGTCGTTTTCAAATTCGAAGTACCGAATGGTGCAGTCACTGGCGAGAAAGAATAAATATGATACACGTCTTTATCCTTCTTTGCCGAGCTTACCCTTTACCAGCCAGGTACAAGATCTTTGTGTCATTGTCATAGAAGGGCATGATAACACCTGACGACGTATCCAGGAATTCAGATTTCATAGGTTTGCTGAGGTCCGCGGTATTCCACAAGTTCAACTGGCGATCGCTCATCTTGGAGAAACCCGTGGTAGCCAGACGATCCGATTCGCCCAGCCATACAACACGTGAGCCCTTAATACCTTGATGTCCGGCGCCTTCCTGGACCACCTTGTTGCTTCGGACGTCGAAAATGCGCAGTTTCTTGTCACGGCAGGTTGTGGCCAAAAGGGAACCATTATAGTTCCAGGACAAGGATTGGATGATTTCCGTGTGACCTGTCACTTCTTGTTTCTCTTGGCCCTTTTCAATATCCCACAGCTTGATGGTCAAATCGGTGCTCGCGGACGCCAAGACATTCGAGGCTGTGGGATGGAACATAACATGGCCAACCTTACTGTAAGCGCGCGTACAGACTGCATCCTTTAGAAATGGTACACCACACCAGCAGAAAGAAAGATAAGAGTTACGTTACCGTCCGTGGCCCGACAGTTTCAGGACAGGTGCGATTTCTTCAAGGTCTTCTTCATATTGCTCAGGAATCGTCCAGATCATGACCTTGCTGTCTTCGGCACCCGATGCAATCACATAGTCATTGAATGGATTGAAGTCGGTATCCAAGACAGGTGCAGTGTGACCACGGTACAATGGATAGTTGTCTGGCAGTTTACCTAGCGACGCAAACGAAAACTCAATTTTTGCTCTTTCAGGTCCCAAGTCCCCTTCTCTAACTTACCCACAGTCGATAGCGGGATGACAGCAAATGCGCCGCCACCAGAAGATTGCCAGTTCAAGGACACAAAGAGCTGAGGATTGTCTATAAGTGCGCCTATGGATCCATTACTCGATAGCAGAAAACACACGTACCGGGTTGACCTTGACCATGTTAGAGTCCCATGCGTTGAGACTCACACGAACATTGTCATAGCAAAAGTCTCGCTTGGCAGCGGTGCCAAAGACGTGTCGGTACTTAGAGGGTCGAACAAAGCGGTTCATCGTATGGACGTGTTTTTCGGTGCGGGCGGGTGTCCTTTAGGAACGGAATTACCTACACTCGAACACAAAGTTAAGCAACTCGTTTGTTTTCCAAATCGACAATAAAGAAGGCAGAAGGCCTTTTCATGAGGATTTACCACAAAGCCGGGAGGTGCGAGATGGCGGGAAGGAAAAGGGGGGGAGCGTGCCGTTCTAGGAACAAGAAACCATTATTTCAAAGTCAGTAGATCAAAGTGCGACTTCCTCAGCCAGCACTGATGCCAAGGATGTGAAAGTAAAAATTTTGGTGCAATCTGCTCACAGACGCGATATGTAGGGGGAAGATGCATGCGACTACAAGCAACTATTAAAAGTGTTAAAGACCTTAGCACGGGTACATAAACGTGAACGTTCGATGCATTCGGGCCTTGCCGTATCAAGATCATGTAGCCCAGTTTATTTAGTCTATTATTTTGTTCCGCTGAATAAACTGAAGAGATATGACTGACCAAAGACTGCATTAACGCCTACAAATGCCTGAACTGCAATATAACGAGTTAATGGCACTCCTATGGTGCTGTACCTGTGAAGGCATAGAGCGAGTTTGTGTAAAGAACGCACCCAGTATCTCCACATGACGATGACCAGTAGAGCGCTTTTTGTTTCAGCATGACAAGCGCTTCAGACCAAGTATATAGTTCAATCCTCTAGCATTAAGCGTTCTTCATAGTTACTGGTTTTTGAATACGTTTTTTGTGTCCACCGTTGGCAGTGTTTGCGCCAACTTAAACTGAAATTTGCACCATGTTTTAACGAGGATTTACGCTGAAATCGAGAACGGATCGAGAACAACCAAGGGCACCTGGAGTCTAGCGTGGCCTGAAGACAAAGTATAGCATGTTGGCGAACAGTATTACAAGGTCCCCGATAATTCATGCACTCGCACTCCGCGCGTTTTCCTGATGCCAAAACAACTCGAAAAGATCAGGAAACCAGTAGCACGTGGTACACGCTTACGATTTCAGCAAGCCATTGCAAAGCAATTATCTCGTTATCTTGAACATTGCGATGAAGACGAACTAATCAGTTGGATCGAGCTTCCACGGTCTACGAAACACGGTCAGTTTGCTCTGCCTCTGCCACGTGTCTCGCGCAATGTCGGCCATCAGCGACCTGCTGACTTGTGTCGTGAATTGGCACAAAAGGTTACTTGCTTTTATCGACGTTCTTCCCCATCCTACCTTTTTCTCAACGCTGACTGATAATGATTGTTGGCTAGTTCAAAGCCGACACAATGATTGAGCGAGTGACCCCAGTGGGCTTGTTCTTGAATTTCGCCGTCTGTCAAGAAGAGTATATTCGACAAACGTTGGTTCAAGTCTATGCAGAGAAGGATCGGTATGGCTGGGCACACGTGACAAACAAGGCTACGCGGGTACTACTGGATTACAGCTCACCCAATATCGCAAAGCCTTTTCATGCGGGACATTTAAGGAGCACTTTGTTGGGTAATTTCGTAAAACGTATCCACGAGGTGATGGGTTATACCGTCGTAAGCGTAAATTATCTTGGTGATTGGGGCAAACAATATGGTAAAAGTCCTTGTTCATTTATTGGAAGGAGACTATTCTTCTGATGCATGTCTCAAAAAAGGACTGTTGGCAGTGGGCTATGAAAAGTTTGGAGATCCAATATTGCTTGAAAAAGACCCTATCCGTCATCTCTATGAGGTTTACGTACGGGTTCATGAAGAATCAAGGAACAATCCAGAAATTGACGCTCTGGCTGATGACTATTTCAGACGCATGGAAGAGGGTGAGCAAGCAAAGTGTTTGGATATCATTTGTTGCAAGTAAGGGTGATTCACACAAATAAATACCAAAACTATAAAGGGGATGAAGAAGCACTCAAGCTTTGGTGGCTCTTCCGTGAGCAAAGCATACAGTCGTACTCAGAGATATACAGAAGGCTCGATGTAACGTTTGACGAATATTCCGGTGAATCTCAAGTGTCAGAGTATATACCGAAAGTGTACGAGATGCTCCAGCAACAAAATCTTGTGACGATATCCAATGATGGCGCTTGGTCTGTGAATCTGGAGCAGTACAAGCTCGGAAAGCCGTGTGTTCGCCGAGCCAATGGTACAAGCCTGTACCTAACGCGTGATCTAGCTAGTATCTTAATGCGCAAGGACAAATTTCAATTTGACAAGGTCTTTTATGTCGTCGGAGCAGAACACAAATACTACTTTAAGCAACTCTTCAAGATATACGAGCTAATGTTTGGAGAAGAGGAGAGTTCGGAATCGTTACAGCACGTTCGGTTTGGGCGCGTTTATGGAATGTCAACCCGCAAAGGGAACGCAGTATTTCTACAGGATATACTGGATACAGCCAAAGAAAAGATACTGGAGGTGATGCAGGGCAACCCAGAGAAATATGAAGATATCCTGCAAAACGGTATCGCAAATACCCATAAGGACGTTCAGAATAAGCAGCGCATTGTGGGTGAACAAGCCGCGAATTACGTTGCGGATAGATTAGGAACGTCTGCAGTTATTGTTCAAGACATGGCAAGTAGGCGCATCAAAGACTACACGTTTGCTTGGGAGCGTATCACGGACACCCATGGAGATACCGGCGTGTTTCTACAGTACACACATGCCAGGATATGGGGGCAAGTAGACGCTTTCTACAGGACTATTTCTGACGCGTAGCACTGATAGCAACTACGGACATAGAATCGAAACCAAGGCGGAAGTAGAGGTTTCCGATGACGTTGACTTTTCCGCTCTTCGGGAAAAGGAAGCCTTCGATCTGGCACAAGCTATATCATTATTCCCAGAAGTTGTACATTCTGCTTTTGAATCGTTGGAGCCATGCACTGTACTCTCCTACTTATTCAAACTGGCCCGTATTGTCAGCCAGGCAAACTACGTTTTGCGGGTCAAAGATATGGACCCTCGTTTGGCGAAAGCAAGGATGCTGCTATTTTGGGCGGCACGGATTACACTAGGGTGAGTGTGCTGCTTCCAGATGACGTAGCGGTATACTTATAGCTATGCCTCTTTTCTTTTCCTTAGGAATGGCATGAGGTTGATTGGAATCGAGCCGCTTGAGAAAATGTAAAATAATAAACAACAGTTGCTTTGCTGTTCTCGTTGTGGCAAATGCTTGACTGAGTGAATTATTAATTGTGGCAAAAAGGAGACCTTAAAGGAGAAACGCCGCGGACAGACCACTTTCCCTACATGTTATTGACCGTTTCTGGTCAGCCTGCGGTTGCCAATCAGTATCCTGACCTGGCTTTTCAGATATCATTCCTTACTGTTGATGGCCCGCACCCCGTAACGGCGCGGGCAGTTGTACATGAATTGTATGCATAAATAAAGTGTCACCAGTCCCGTGCTTTGCAAAAGAAGCTGCAAAGAATGCCAGGGTTTACGATATTACTACAAACGTTTGCAAAGCTTTGACAGACGGTGGCTCATGATTCAATGTTTATGTCTTGATCTGCCAAAGCTGCAGCGAAAAAGGGCGTGGGACCCATATATGGGTACCTGTCAGGTTGATCATTGTCATTTTTGTTTCCGGCCGATGGAAGCATGGGTACCCTCCAGAACCGTTGGAAAGTTTGAGTTGATGTAACAAACATCGTTGCCTGCTGCCTGTTGCAGGTAATTAGTCCAGTATAAATCCGTCGTGCTAGGTCCATCAAAGTCAACAAGTGTTTAGATTTTGCATCGGTTTTCCCAAGACATGCAACGTATTTACCTTATTACGAAACTTGATATGTCACTGAATCGAAGCAAAAGCAGGAGAGTGGATGTTGGGCAGGTTGTGGCACACATGCAGCCAGAAAAGAGGGGATGTTGTTATGCGTATCAAGATGAATACGTTGTCGCTTTGTATTATCTGGGAACGTTTTAAGAAAAAAGGGGAGACAGGAAAAAAAGAAGAGGGATCACGGTGCAGACGAAACGACCCCCACCGCATGACTATTCTTCTCTGGATTAGAAAAAGTCCATCTTATTGTTCTTTCCTGTTGGTTCTTTCCTTTAACTTTTTTTTCAACATTAAAAATATTTAAGTGTATAAGTATAATAATGCCGAAGCGAAGAAATGATACATCCTCCAAGGACCGTCCAACACACTCCTTGTCGTCCACACGGAGAACCCCGCGTTCACTCAACGACGACATTTCATCAAGCAGGATTAACGAGCAGTCGGCCCACAGTTCATCTGATATTTTAACAACAGAGAGCAACACACCTTCCTCCTCTTCTATTGTCGCGGTCATGCCTAGACCCCGACCTCCCAATAGACGCATCAGACAAACTGAAGACACTGAGAGTGGTACAAGCCGTCAGAGCCGCATTAGCTGGCGCTGGTCGACCTGGTCTGGATCGTTCAGGCAAAGACAACGAAAAAGTAATGGAGCGCTCTCCATACTGTTTCTCCATAAACGTAGGACTTACCCACCATGTTCACGGGTCCTTAAGCGGGAAACGAAACGCTTCACTCATCCCAAGCAATCAATAAAGGACAACACGCGGAAAATACGAAGACATAGCTTAGCAGGCATGCTTTCTACTTTTGTAAGTGGCGGATCCTCCTCACGACACCAGCAGCGCCAGCAACAATATCCCTCCGTCCGTTCATCCATGGTACTTCATGTATCTGACAATGACGTGGTAGGAATGCATGTTCCTGAAGTCCTTTATAACGATGACGACGACGATGACGACGACTTCATGAACCCTAGTATTAGTAGCATCAGCAGCAGAAATCAACCCTCAGTCTCGAATTGCCAGCATTGTAACGACGGTCAATGTCCAAAGCATCAACGTCGTCGTCATACTGAGTCAATCCCGCCACTGCCTCCCAAATCCTCATTTTCCGCTTCCACGTCTTCATTGCAACGTCGTCAACGCCGGGGACACTGGTACAGCGAAGGCAACTGGTTCTATAGTTGGATCCAACATCATACTCGAAGCAATAAGAACAAACAACGACTGCTTCAAAAGCAAATCATGGTCAGCAGCGATAGTAGCGAATCCTCCGGTTTGCGCAAGAAGAAGAAGGACAAGCGGCAGCAGCCAGAAGAACAGATCTCCTCTATTCTGCGACCACCGACCATTTCGAGCATATCATCCATGTCTGTAAGGTGTCTATCAAAGCATGAATCATATATCCGTCATCATCCACCTCGCCGTTTCTCTGCTTTTTGGTTCGACACACAGGGTCGCTCAGGAAAACACCTGATTCACGTCGACGAAAAGGGCGACGTGGCCATTGTGAGCCCGCCAAAGCATCCGCGTCACCCTCTTTTCTCTCTACATCAACATCATCCTTGTTTAGTACACGCTTCCATATTCCTTTTTGGCTTCCTTTGCTTTCCGCTATGGTGGATTGGTGCCTGGATCTATCTTCGTCATCATCATCAGCTTCATGGGCGCCGGGACCCAGAAGCGCTCACGGTCGCCCTGGCCACACCGCGCATGCTGGGTCAACTCAATTGTTGGATGACGGTACTCAGTGTCATGCTCACACCTGTTCTGATAGGTCTGGGCATCTGGTATAAGCGTAGCCTACCATATTAGATAGCATAGTTAATTGTTCAAAAGTAACTTCGATTGTCAAGAGTTAGATAAACGGAAAAATGTATTATCCATTATGTACATGGGTTTTTTGACAAATGTTGAAATGCGCTGTTGGGTATCCAACCCATCTCCTTAAGCTCGTTGACGATCCTTCACACGCTCGTATGCTAATGAAAGCAACAATGATCAGAATAACGGGTACGTAAATCGGTCTACTAGTTTATCGCTTACGGTTGTAGTGCAGTAATTTTTCAATCAGGTCGACGTGAGTCAATACCATTCGTCGGCAGCAGTACCGCTTCAGACCGAGAGCATCCAACGCTTCACTGCAAAATTTAAGGAACGCTCTCTTTAGTTCAAAACTAAGTTACTGGCTTGGATGGTGTTAATAAGTACCCTTCTGAGTATTCTGCCTGCAACAATGAGAGGTAGTTATCCCATTTGTTGCCAATCACTTTGCCACAAGAGAAGCAGCGCACAGGGATAATCATTTATGAGAATGTAAGTGAAGAAGCGGGCTGGCTGTCGACGGAAATTCCGGTCTTAAAGTGGCTTGCGCATTTTTTCTACCAAGTAAGGAAAAAGCAGAGAAGCCTTACCCTGTAAGCATCAACTTGGTTTATAACTGACGCAGGAAAGACATTTCGAGCAATGCAAACATTCTTTAAAAACCAGTAGAAACTCTGAGATAGTCATGCAACGCATAGAGGTAAATTGTCAGGTATCTTGAAGTAATCCGCCAATTTAATATAGAACAGGACTCTGGTATCCTTGTAGAAGAGCACAAAGCGTTGAGCATGCATGTCGTCTCTCGATTTCACTTGCTTGATGGATCTGAAGTATCATTTGCATCTTCTTCTTTGTTGTCAGGCTCTGGTAAATCTTTGGAGTACATCTTCTTCCCCGCCATTTCCAGAAACTCGATATTTTCAGCGCGACTAAAGATGCCTCCTCCAGTTGGGCCCGTGTCACTGTCTTCGTCTCGAACCAGAGGCCTCACAAGGAGTACTAGATAAGGTACCATGAGTCTTTTGGTATGTAGAGCATTTCTAACTGACTTCACCTTCTATTTCGTCAATATAAAAGTTCTCGTCTGGAGCCAACTGAGGGCTTTGGTAGGTTGTGCACACTGGGCCAGCCTTCGAATGGCCTTGCTGAAAATCAGACTGTATCCACAAGCCAGAATAGTCAAATTGGCCACCCATGCCGAGGCCTAAATACGTATCCATAAGCTGCTTAAAAGTGAGGCCGGAGTAACTTACCGTTTGGTAAGCTCTTTTTGCCCCAACAGAGATATTGGAAATGATCATTTGTGCCTTGACTAGCGCTCCAAGCATCCATGGCCAGAAACTCGTCTGCATATGCTTTCCCGGTTCCGAGACGGAATAAAAAGTTGGATGAATTGCCATACCAGTCAGTTACTGGCATCCATGGCTCATCAGCATAGCCTCCAAAAATTGAACCGTCTTTGGCTTTTACAACCAGGAGCGTGGCACCCTGCTGCACGATCCGGTTCACAAAAACTTGCCAACTCATACCATCACGCCGGGATGTAAAGATCAAGTCGTGCGCAAGATCCTCTGACACACGGCGCCGAACTCGTTCATGACTTGACCACGATAGGGCGTCCAAAGGCAAATTACGCGTCAGCATAAAATAATCATAGGGCGTAAGAAGCCGAGAAAATCGATGCTTGTCAAAAAGGTTACTTTCGCCAGTAGGCGCATGGATAGCAGGAGAAGAATGGCCTGATGTGCGTAGCGAGTGCAAATCGGACGATACAGTCGTGCCCAGAAAGAGAAACTTGGCAACGCATTGTAATAACAAAAGCGCGTCAGGTGTCTCCATAATCCACTCTGTAAATGTTGCTTTGTCCACTGCGAACGTCTGTTTCACTGCTATTTTCCAGAGTTCCAGCGGGTTCTGCCTTTCATCCTTGTTTGCCGTACTTGTTTCGTCTAGCCACAACATCATTTCTTCCTGCTCTCGCTTTCGAGCCCTCTCCTTCAGTTTCTTTGCTTTATACAATAGCCTGTCGGCTAAACGCTTGGCTGCCTGACAATGTGCCTCGTCCTTGTACCAGATATCGGCGTTCGGTGGAGCTATTCCGCTGCTTTCAAACCAGACGGGCACCCCACTCCGTGCAATCCATTGAATGAATTGCTCCAAAGAGCAATTGTAGCGCCGTGAAGCTTCTTGGTAAACCGCGTACGCTGCCTGCACTTGCTCTGGGCCACGTAGCAAGTTTTGGGCTGCTGTTAAAAAACTAGCAAAGGATATTGACGCCGCACCTTGACCGACGTAATAGCCAAAACTCGACGCTAAACTGCTTTGTATGCTAGGCGGTGCCCATTCAGTCATGGCCGTCGACAGTTGCTCGACTTCGACAGTTCCAGACACCTCTTTTGCTGTCTTCTCCTTGGAATGACTAAAAAGCATATATTGATTCTTTAGACGGTTTTGGTCGTCTAAAGACCAGGTGGACAACAACGATTCCACATCATGTTGCTGCTTAAGGCGTTGATCTTTACTCGATTGGTTGCCCATGCTATCGGTTGAAACGCTAATAAGTGAGCGTGGCGGGCGTCCAATTTCGGCAACTACTTTTCACTGACGCCATGCCTGAAACACGCATTGGCGTTCAGGTGGCGGATGACGTTCTCGATGACATCTTGAAATCTGAAAACTGCAAGTATCTTTCTTTAAATACCCTGTTTAGCTGACGACTGTGGGTGCTTATTCGACGTTCAGTGACGAAAGAAAGGACGCGTCTTCTCTATGCTATTTTCGGTGACACCGTACTAGAAGCCTTGCATCTTGCCGAAAATAACGCAGGTATATCAAGCCGGTGGTCGCTGGTTTTTGATGTTGCCAAGGGTTAACAAGTAAGGATAATGTTCTGCTTAGTCACTAAGTACATATCAGACACAGAACGCGTGATTTATCGAGTACAAGATGTCATCACTTCCGCAGCAACTGGAGAGCAGAAAGAAGACAACGATAGTTTTATGGATACATTTACATGTCACTTTTTCCCTCAGCATTGCTCTTGCTCTCAGTTTTTGACATTTGTTATTTGCGAACAGTCTGCATTGACGGTAAGCAAACTATTCCTTCTATCTTATGTGAGTCCCGCGAGGCGCTTAATAAATAGTTTTATGATCAGTGCCGGCATGTCCTCGCGGCTGTGCTTGCCGAAACATTAAAGCTAGTGATAATCAAACCACAGACCAAAGATGAAGAGTTCGCTGAATCGCTGTATCTTTGGACTAGCGAAAGAAGATAAGCGTTGTGCAAGGATCAACGGCAAAGGAAAAAAAAAGGTCAAAGTTAAATGACTTCTCCCCGCAGTTTATCTCTTTCAAAGAATACTCGATCGACATCTTCCTTTTGCTCATTTGGATTGAAGATGAGCAACTCTTTTGGAAATGAGAGGCAAGCTTATTGCTCGTGGAATACAAGAAAAGGAAAGTGGGATAGATTTGACACGTTGGGTTACAGTTGGTATGAGCGTCCAGAGTCCCCTACATTGCCTCCTGAGGAGTATTATACAACCGAGTTTATCCAGAGAACAAGCAGCAGCAAGAGCCCCGCGACACCAAAGAGTCTTCGTAGCATTGCATCTCCAACGACCCTAAAGTCAAACTCACCGTCCCTCGCTACAGTTTACAGCAGTGTTGGTAAAAATTCAATCCATATGTATCATGATACGGGGTCACTGCGTCCTTTTATCCAAGGTATGGTAACAAGAAACTGATTGTTTTGTATATTCCAGAGAATAAATCTATCGATCTTCGGAATACTCCTCGATTCCTGGCGCATCATCGTTTGAGTCACGACAGGATTCGCATTCCACCCTTGCTAGACCTCCTGTCCATAAAAGAGAAAAGAAGATCTCGACCGCTCACTCCACGGCACGTCGCGAACTCGCATCCTACAATAGCATGTCTATGTCGCCTGCTCCATCTTCGGCTTTATACTAGCATCGTGCTGTCACCTTTGGCACCCCGGGACACGTTCCTCGTCTGCGGGCTCACACTGCTTGCATAGTCGATGATCGATTGTACGTATTCGGAGGTTCCGATAACAGACGATGCTTCAACATGTTGCATATTCTAGATATGGGTAACGTGGTACAGCTCGATAGTCTTAAAGTTTCCCGCTGACATGGTAGATCATATAAAAGATACAGCGCGTTGGTCATGTCCTCCTACCTTTGGTAGCCCTCCACCAGCCGTATGAGCGCACTCATGCACATTGGTCGAAAATCACGGCAACGCGCCTGAACTGTACGTCTTTGGCGGCGGCGACGGATCATGCTACTTTAATGATCTTCATGTCTTGAATACCGGTAAGGTTTTGATCGAGAAGGGCCAGTTACACCGCATATAACCTCTGCTCCCACGTTTTTTCTTTTCCAGTAGAAACCATGGAATGGAGAGAACTCAGAACGACGGGAGAGCCACCTATCCCGCGTCGCGCACATACAGCCAATTACCGGAAAGCGAAGATTATAGTGTTTGCAGGAGGAGACGGTGTCCGTGCGTTACGCAGTGTGCATGCCCTGGATTTGTCACACAGTCCACCACGCTAGTCGTTGGTTAGGACAAGCGGTCAGGTACCGATTGCGCGAGGTTATCACACAGCCACAGTCATCCAAGACAAACTAATACAGGGTTTTTCCGTCTATTTTGCGCTGAAGGAAAAATCTTTTGGTGCTGCTGGCGGCGAGCATTTTG
>JSYX01000462.1:0-28300 GCA_000787465.1 Thermomucor indicae-seudaticae
GTTTCAATGAATGTTCAGATGAGAATGCTTCTACTTTCGAAAAACAGGGGAAAGTGTGTAAACTATAGAATGAACCGCCCTGTTTAAATAGCTATCTTGGCTGGAACAGATTATGTGGCATGATTGTAGCAAACCCTTGCAAAGAGAGAGGATCGAGACCTTCACTTGTGTTTCTGATTACGTTGACTACAGGTAGTCAATATTGCTAATGGTTAGTGCGAACGTCCTTCACCCCCAAAAAAATCGATTGGAAAACGGAAAAAATGCAAAGGGGTCTTTGCTAGCAGCGTAAAACGGCTTTTCAACAAGTGCAAATCAAACATGCAAATTTGACGCAAAATACGGCTTTTAAGTAGCGCAAAAGTCTGATCCGTAAACAGTTGTCCTCAAACGAAACATTCACTGCACAAGGGAGAACCCGTGAAGCCCTTGCGAATGTGCACCATGACTTCATACGTGACTTCAGCAACTCTGTATTTGGACTCTTTTGGTTAAGGCCGTTAGGAGGTTTCTGCAAAATCTTGGGACTCCACTTCTCTTTCGCATCTTTTCATCTGTTTTCTGCTCTCCAGTTGCAGGATGACTCATAGGGATAACAATACTACGGCAGAGCAAAACATTGAGATCTGGAAGATGAAAAGGCTAATCAAAAGCTTGGAGGCTGCTCGAGGGTAAACCAAACGCATAGCACACTTTCTGCTGCCTGAAGGAAATTCTAAGGTTTTTGAATACGCTAGCAATGGGACCTCCATGATTTCTCTCATCATTCGTAAGTAGTCAATCACGCCAAAGGCATGCATGCATTTGCTAATTGACGAGGCCAAAAAAAATAAAGCTCCTAAGGATCAGATTTCGCGAGTGACCAAGATGCTGGCTGATGAACATGGGACAGCTACCAATATCAAGTCCCGCGTGAATCGTCTGTCGGTTTTGAGTGCGATTACGTCCACGCAGCAGCGCCTCAAGCTGTACAATAAAGGTCTGTACTGTTCCCCCTCCAATCAATCAATCATTCAGACAGAGTAAAAGTTAACCTGAAAAGTTCATTGTAGTGCCACCTAATGGTCTGGTTGTTTACTGTGGGACCATCATTACAGAGGAAGGCAAGGAAAAGAAGGTCAACTTTGACTTTGAGCCGCATAAGCCGATCAACACGTCCCTGTACTTGTGCGACAACAAGTTCCACACCGAAGCATTGTCGGAGCTGCTGGAGTCCGATGCCAAGTTCGGTTTCATCATCATGGATGGCAATGGCACGCTCTTTGGCACGCTAGCGGGCAACACGCGCCAAGTCACCCATAAGCTTCAGGTGGATCTGCCAAAGAAGCATGGCCGTGGTGGTCAATCAGCTCTACGTTTTGCTCGTTTGCGTGAAGAAAAGCGTCACAACTATGTGCGCAAGGTTGCCGAGCTAGCGAGCCAGTTCTTCTTGACAAACGACAAGGTGAACGTCGCAGGCCTTGTGTTGGCCGGATCCGCAGATTTCAAGACGGAACTGTCCCAGTCCGACATGTTTGATTCGCGTCTCCAGAGCAAGGTGGTCAAGATTGTGGACGTGTCGTACGGGGGAGAAAACGGGTTCAACCAAGCGATCGAGCTCTCTGTCGAGTCACTGTCCAATGTCAAGTTTGTCCAGGAGAAGAAACTGATTCAGCAATACTTTGACGAGATCTCTCAGGACACGGGCAAATTCTGCTACGGAGTGGATGATACACTCAAGGCCCTCGAAATGGGCGCCGTGGATCGCTTGATTATTTGGGAGAATCTTGATTTAATGCGCTGTGTTTTGCGAGACTCGGAGGAAAATACGGAGTATGTAGTGCATGTTGGCAAGGGACAAGAGCGTGATCACTCAGCTTTGTTCAAGAACACCAAGCCGCAACATGATCTTGAGCTGGCCCACTCCATGTCATTGCTCGAATGGTTTACAGAGTCTTACAAGGACTATGGCGCCACTCTGGAATTTGTGACTGACCGCTCGCAAGAGGGTGCACAGTTCGTTAAAGGGTTTGGTGGCATAGGCGGATTGCTGCGTTACAAGGTCAACTTTGAACAGCTCACGTATAACTCTGAAGACGAATACTTTTCAGACTGAATTTTCTTTCCAATGTCCAGAGTTGCGGGTGACGCGGCGCGCCCTCCGATTAGAGGACCAGCGCCAAGGAGGCGGAGCAGTAGAACGAGAAGAAGCGGTGGGATAAGGTCTCACTCTGGACATTGGAAAAGACATTTAAAGTCGGCGGCTTGTTTGAAAGATCAGCAAAACCCGCTCGAACACCGTCGCAACAGGAACTGTGCCCAACCGAGACCGTGCGTTGGAAACAGCGTGTACATCATGATTTGATATAGCGAAAGGTAAGAGAAGCTCATCTATAATGGTGGGTGGATTGCTGACAGACCGATAATTAGGGACTCAATGACATGTAGCATGGTTTTGTTGAACCTGACTGCCAACAATAATACTGTTAGTGGACTTCCATTCTCTTCAGTAAAGACAGCGCAATAGTCGTGCTGTGCAAGTATATTCATGGTTTTGGTCCCTGTCAGTTATTCTGCAACGACTCTTGCTTGCAGTTGGTTTAGAGGTTACGTATGAAGATGTTGATTTTGCATTATAGTTCTCTGCGGGTTGCAGCAGATACTGAACCGAAATGTGTTTGAGAAATCATTCTGAAGGATGATGGTAAGTATAGCACTGCATCCTTCAGGTTGCAGAACCATGATGGGTGTCTACGCGAACTTTGACGGCCATCTTTGGCTTTCACCTTCCTTTCGTTTACAACCACTCGTACCTATGTATGGTCCATATTTGCTTCCTTTATCGCTTCGTAATCATTACGATTGGAATCTACCGGATTTGCACTTGCGGAAAAACCTTTTGACGCTGCTGGCGAAGACCCTTTTGCATTGATTCCATTTTCCAATTGATTTTTTGGGGTGAAGGACGTTCGCACCATTAACAATATTAACAAGCTATCGTCAATATAATGATTAATCGCCCCCCACCGGTAACAGGTGCGGGGTTGGTCCCCACTTTACAGTGGGAATACCCTTCGGGGGTAAGTGACATATTACAACGGTGCGAAGGAAAAAGTATCTAACTATGATTGGACCTATGTGCTGCTCGAGGTGTATTTTGCGTTGACTGAAAGCCAAGTTTCAGCGGAAGGTATTCATCCAACGTAAATCATGTACTGACTAGCTGTAAAATTGGTCTCATTTTAGCGTACAACTTGGTTTACAGTTGATGCGAAATATACCTTCGAGTAGCGCAAAAGTCCAATCAATAAACAGTATGTCATTGAACGAGACTGTCTCTAGTGTCACATATGCATATGAATCCGGGTATCATGATTTTTCTAATCGCACGATCCATAGAGTATTCGGATATACTCAATGGTCGAGTAATGACGCAAGTGCTTCCGCACGAATAGTCATTCCGCGTCAATCAGCTATTGTACTGCTTGTTTCCGACACTATAATATCGAAAAGATCCTGGTCGGTTATATGAACTCAACTTCTTCCTTTTGAAGAACTGGCAAGATTCAACAGGTAATGAGAACTGGGGTCAGCAATACATTATCCCTGTTTGTCATTAAGCTTTTATGGAAAAGGCCGGCTCAATATTGCTTTATTCAAACTGTTCGAGTCATTCATTCATCCTTGACTATGTTCCATGGCATCAGTTGGGGAATCACAGGCAAAGCAAGATATACTTACTCAGGGCAATGTCTGTGTGGAGAGGCACATGGATAGCAAATCGCCAGATTACATTACTACAACGTCAGCGTTGTAGATGCGCAATGATTCAATAAGCTTCATAAACTCTAGATAGCATGGGGCCATCAACTGGTTTCTGCGCGGGGCGAAAGACATACCAGATCACGGGTATTCCCTTTGGGGCGGAGGTGTGGGCTTTCACTTGACTAAAGACTGCGATTATGGCAATAGAAAGAACAAGATTTTCATCATATACCCAACGTACTGAATCACGAGTTTACGAAAATAGAAAAGCCTAGCTTGACAAGCGTCCGTGCTCAATTTTCTTTTTCCCGCCGTTGCGCTATGACGACCGATGCCGGAATCTTGTGACCCAAATCTTTTTTCTGTAAAGCAGAAGAAAATTCGTCGGCGGTTGGCCTAGGCATTGATTAAGAAAAAAGGGGCACTCAACTGTTTGTTTTCTTTGCTGGCTTGATTTTCACTCATACTGAAACCGTTTATCATAAACACCATCCTTTTGGCGAAAACAATTCAGGTACCACGAGAAAGGCGCCCGAAGAAAGTTTAAGAGACCTTGGAAATCTTCGTCTTTTTTTGTCGTCATTGCAACTGTTGTTCTCTATAAAGTAAAGACCGTTTTTCTTCTTTTCTTTCACATATATAAAGCCATTGCGTATAACCGTGACCTTTATTGTTCTGACATGTTCCAGGAATGCTCCATCAGTTAAAAGGCTTCTTTCGAGCGCGCAATAAGCAGAGAGGACAAAAAATAATACAGCAGCAGCCTGTCAATGTTATCTCTTATAACGCCGATATGAAGCCTATGGCATCGCCCTCTTTACAAAGAAGACAACCACCTCAGCAGCATCAACCGGAGCCGAAAATTATAGATCAATCCATGCCATCATCACAGACACAGGCAACAAGCGCCGCTGAAGCGGAAGAGCGACAAGCAGCTGCCGAGATTGCAGCAAAATGGATCGAAGAAGAAAGGCAACGGAAGGCGCGACTACCGAGATATGCGGGCCTTGAACGTTACGAAATAATCAAGAAACTGGGCGAGTAGGTTCCCCCACTCCATTACCTTATATATCCGCGTATTTAGTAGTATCATTGCTGACCGCCCCATCTTTTGCAGTGGAGCGTTTTCAAACGTGTATAAAGCTCGAGACATTCAAACGGGCCGTAAGGTAGCCATTAAAGTCGTGAAGAAGCATGAAATTGATGATGATGGTGTAAGTATACCATACTTGCGCATGCTTTTACTTCTTTAATTTTTGTGGTTCACAATGTTTTCCTTAGCATTTCTGTCATTTGCATCCGAGCATGAAGAGGAAGCCGCGAGCAACCGAGGTTTGTGATGCGAAAGAGAAATATCAAGCTTTTCTGTGTCACTCATGTGCCAATTTGTGGACATGCAGCGAGCCAATATTCTCAAAGAAGTTCAAATCATGCGCAATATCAAGCATCCAAACATTGTTCAATTGTTGCAATTCACGGAATCCAAGGAGCACTATTACCTTGTCTTGGAGCTTTGCGAAGGCGGGGAATTGTTTCACAGGATTGTCAAACTAACCTATTTCAGTGAGGCCCTTGCACGGCACGTCATTACACAGGTGGCAGAAGGCGTCCGTTATTTGCATGAAGAATGCGGTGTAGTGCATCGGTAAGACTCTCTCTTTCTGGAAACCCCTCCTTTTTGCTTTCTGTTTTGCTAATGCAGTGTACCAGAGACATTAAGCCCGAAAATATCCTGTTTGATCCCATCGCTTTCATTCCTTCGGCACCTCAACAAAGATTCAATTACGGTTTTGACGAGCATAAAGAAGACGAAGGCGTGTTTATCAAGGGTGTCGGTGGCGGGGGCATTGGCACCGTGAAGCTAGCTGATTTTGGCTTGTCCAAGGTCATTTGGGACAGTTCAACATGGACACCTTGCGGGACAGTAGGCTACACTGCACCTGAAATCGTGCGAGATCAACGCTATTCTAAATCAGTCGACATGTGGGCCATTGGCTGCGTGTTATATACTCTGTTGTGTGGATTCCCTCCGTTTTATGATGAATCCATTCACACCCTCACAGACAAGGTTGCCTGTGGCCAGTATTCATTTCTTAGTCCATGGTGGGATCCGATCTCGGATTCGGCGAAAGACCTTATCTCTCATCTCCTTTGCGTCGATCCCGACAAGCGCTATACCATCCATCAATTCTTCCGGCATCCATGGATTACTCAAGAAGAAAAAGCAAACGAGACAACTTCTGCAAAAGAACTACAGCAAAGTCATCATTACTCACCTACTCCCAGCACGATCGTCTCAACGCCTTCCTCTTCAACTAGACGCCGAGATGTCTTCTCCCCAGGCGCTCCCGCCATCAAGGAAATCCTCGATATCACCTACGCCGTACAGCGCATGGGGGAAGAGGAAAAGACATTGAGAGGTGACGCCACCGCCGTGCCAGCATATGATCACCGTCAGCAAGGCCATGATCATCATACTACTACTACCAATATGACCCAAGGAAAGCAAAAAACAGCAATGAAGAGACAGAAAGCAGTGGCATTTGAGCTCAACCTGGATAACGCTACTTTGTTAAAAAACAGGCGGGTGAACCACTAGCTACCTGCCGCTGTGTGCTAGTACCCTTTGTACTGGTAGTTTGTTGCCCTGAATCCCTTCCTTGTATGGTTAATAAGGACTTATCTCTATGCTAAAAAGAAGAAAAGAAGCAAGACAAAAAATGGCTTGGAACACATGGAATGGCTTGTTGAGATTTAGCTGAGGTATCTACAACAGAGGCAGGAAATCCTAACATCGATCTGTTGTTGTGACATAATTTTCGACACGGCAAATCTGATCTGCCTGGAAACCTTTTGCTCGCGATAACTGGTCGTAATATCAGTTGACATTTTTGCTTTCTGAACCTCTGATCAACGATGTCTACTCAGTCTGGTGTGAATTCCTCTGTGCAATACAGTAACTGGGTCACTGCTAGCAGCACTAAACTGGTTTAAATGACACAAACAAGCAATAGACATAAGTAATATTAAGGTCTAAGAATGCCTCGAGAAGATCAGACTATCCTGCAGTATTGCTTTTCTACCAATGCAATCCTCGTGATCGTGGTCTACGAATAAACATAGTCTCCCCTTTAGTTTGAAGCATATGAAACAATTTTGGTGCCCGTGGCCAGTTGCCTTTGGCGCAACTTCTCGACCTTAGTTTGCGCCCCTTTAGCAAAAAGTACTGTAACACCTACGTCGAAAGTCCCCAGGGATGAGGAATACCCCGCCGCCAGTGACAGGGCAGAAGCAAGCCCAATGTCTCACTCACACCCCCGCCGTTGAGACCCGCGGTCAGCCCAACACTGTCTGGAGTGATGTCGTGATAATCTGAATCAATAGAATATTGGAAATCCTGGTAGACATTTCGATGATACAGTTTATACGTTTCTCATTATATACAAGAGATACAGTACCCGCGATAGAGTCCGTGACGAAAAAAATGCTAGTTATACTAAGTGGATACGAAAAAGCAAATACGTGATTGCAGAGGTCGATCCGTGTATCGAGAATATTGATTTATCAGATATCGACGTTTCGCGCGAGTACTGTATTTGAAGCCGCTCATGGTTCACACTCGGTACGAACATGCTTTATCAGAAAGTCAAATGGAAAATGGAAAACGGAATCAGTGCAAGATGTTCTTCACCAGCAGTGCTGAAAGTGTTTTCCATAAGCGCAAATCACACGGAAAAACCCGGTATTTGGTGACCGACAGTGGTTACCATTTCTTGCTTTCGCAATAAATTATCATGTTGTGCTTGCGCGAACGGTCTTGTACTGTTGTCCAAAATGTTAGTATGGAGCCCGTATACAGTATGTCGGCTGCCTGCTTCCTTTTGACTCCTTCCTTTTGAAGCGTTTCAGTGTAACGTATTGAGTGGCTGTGAGTCACTCACTGACTCACTGATAAAGTACAGGAACACAAACAAGGAAGATCAGATGGCTAACACGACGATGAAATCCAATGCAAGTTGAACATCAAGCAAAACTGGATACCCTGGTTCCTGCTGAAGCTGATAGAAAGACTGCTGCCAATGGTTAACTACGATTGACCAAGAAGAGAAAAGCAAGAACAACGAGTTTCAATCGCCGCGCCTTGTGGATCAAAGTCTTCTTCCGAGCGGTTGGGTTTATTTACCGGGAAATCCTTCTTGTTTATTTTCCTCTTTCTTTTTATCCTCTCTCCCAACTTAATATGTGTGGTATTTTTGCAGTATATAATTATCAAGGTGACGTTGAAAGCTATCGTCAACGTGCGCTGTACCTGTCTAAAAAGTAAGGGCAAAAAATTTTTTGGAGGAACCTGTCAGCCTTCGTCATTGAACATTCTGTTCGTTTAGGATCAGACATCGCGGTCCCGATTGGTCTGGCTGCTACACAACTGGCAACCATATTGTCTGCCATGAGCGTCTTGCCATTGTCGGTGTCGGTAAGGCAATTCATAAGAAGCTGCTTATTTCTGTCGAGGCGATCCATAACGTGTGATGTAAAATTCGTACTATTACTAGATACTGGTGCTCAGCCCCTGATCAGCGAAGACGAGAGCATTGTGTTGTGCGTCAATGGCGAGATTTATAACCACAAGCAATTGAGAAACAGACTCAAGGAACAGCACGTCTTCAAGACTCATTCAGACTGCGAGGTCATCATGCACTTGGTAAGTTGTTGCTGTGTGCCTGTTAAAGAGAAGGGATTGAACACAGACACACATGTGTTCCAGTATAAAGAAATCGGTACCGACGTCGTTCGACACTTGGATGGTATGTTTTCGTTTGTTTTGTTGGACGTGAAGCGCAACCGAGTCATTGCTGCCCGTGACCCGATCGGTATCACGACCTTGTACTATGGCTGGAACTCCCAAATGCCCGGCACCGTCTACTTTGCTTCAGAACTCAAGTCCCTCAACGAAGACTGCGACAAAATCCTTGCTTTCCCACCTGGCCATATCTACGACTCTGAAACGCAAGAGACGACTCGCTGGTTTAATCCAACGTGGTGGGACGGCGACCGCGTACCTACCAACCCTGTCGACTACAAGTTGCTGCGCGAGACCTTGGAGAGAGCTGTCCGTAAGCGATTAATGGCTGAAGTCCCGTATGGTGTCTTGCTTTCTGGTGGTCTGGATTCGAGCTTGATTGCTGCCATTGCCGCTCGCGAAACAGAAAAGATTGCCTCGGGCGACATTCAAAACTACAGTGAGGAGGATCGTTTTGACGAGAGTAAGTTTTTCCAAACCAGAGATATATGTGTATGCACGTGTACTAAGATGTGTTCCGTTCTTTAAGGCGGTCCTACGCTGTGGCCTCGACTTCATTCCTTCTCGATTGGTCTGCCTGGTTCACCTGATTTGATCGCAGCACGTGAGGTTGCCAAGCACTTGAACACAATTCACCACGAATACACTTTCACGATCCAGGAGGCTTTGGATGCAGTGAGCGATGTGATCTATCATTTGGAGACTTACGACGTGACGACGATCCGTGCTTCGACCCCGATGTACCTGCTGTCACGCAAGATCAAGGCTATGGGCGTCAAGATGGTGCTCTCTGGTGAAGGTGCGGACGAAGTGTTTGGTGGCTATCTGTACTTCCATGCTGCACCCGATGATGCCTCTTTCCACGCCGAAACCGTCACGCGTGTCAAGAACTTGCATTATGCAGACTGTTTGCGTGCCAACAAGTCGACCATGGCATGGGGTCTGGAAGCCCGTGTGCCATTCTTAGATAAGGCACTGCTTGAAGTTGCGATGAACATTGACCCCAAATACAAACGACCGAACCTGGCTGAAGGGCGCATGGAGAAATACATTCTACGCAAGGCATTCGACACATCCGATGAGCCTGGTGTGAAGCCATACCTTCCAGACAGCATTCTGTGGAGACAAAAGGAGCAGTTCTCGGACGGTGTGGGTTACAGCTGGATCGATACCCTGAAGGAAGTCAGTCTGCAAAAGGTTTCTGATGAAGAGTTTGCCAAGGCTGGCGAAAGATGGAAGAAGGATACGCCAACCACCAAGGAGGCCTACATGTACCGTGTGATGTTTGAAGAATGGTTCCCGCAAGAAGCCTGCACAGCCAGCGTCGTGCGATGGGTTCCAAGGGCAGACTGGGGCTGCCCTGAGGACCCCTCTGGTCGTGCTCAAAAGGCCCACGAAGCAGCTTACGAAAAGCAATAGACCTATTTAGATCTTGTCATATATACAAAATTGTGTATAAATTTCTTTTTTTCCAATTCTGCATTAAAAAAAGATAAGCTTGTTTGTTTCCACAGAATTTTCTTCCTTCGATGCGAAACAACTGTTATATGGCAGACCTAATATTATTGATATCAAAGCCAGCGAGCAACCGTTTTCATAACCATGTTTACTAAAAGGTTACAGACAAATTAACAAGTACATCGTCTAGCGCGAGTATGAAACGCTGCGTCCCTTCCTCTGCCCGATGCTAAAAAACATATTCCATGGGATCGTCACTCGTGCACATGACTGGTTCGTTCATATGCCGCATTAACGACTTTGTCATGAAGGCTAAAACTTGTATAGCTCACAGCGAAACTCTAAAAGCGGTAAACGTTCACGCTGCACCGGTCCTATTGTCTCTTGTCGGCATTAGGCAGAATACTAAAGAATGCGAGGATGTCGGCAAGACTAACATGACACTATAACATGTGCTCTTCGGAAACCAGTATCGATAGTGTAAGAATAATGATCCAAAGCGCCATCGCTGGCAAGTAAAGACATTGGTTGTCTATGTCACGGCGAGGAAAATGATATAATGTTCCGTATGTGTAATATCAGACCATTTGCTTCAATACAGTGCTGCTCAAGGGAAGAAAAACAGAACTCGTAAGAGCGTGATAACCAGGACCTGGAAAGAATGAATCCCAGGGAAAAAGCATGCTTAATAAAGATCCGCACTACAGAGACTTTTAAGTGGGAACGATACACGCAGCAGTTGTGCTTGACAAGTTCCTTGTGTCCCTTTCATTGAACCTTCGTCTTCCTTTCTTATAGTGCTTCTTTGATTTGGGAAAAAGGAGGAACTTTGGCAAGGTCGTACAGCGCTTAATGAACCAGCCGCTTTTTTTGGGTTGCCCCTCCTGTCCTCTTTTTCTTCTCTCTTCTCCATCTTGTGTGCGCGGGCATCAGGCAGCTCTTTCCCGACCACTTGTCTTTCCATTCCTTTTCATCAAGGCCGGCGTTGTACATTTAACCTTCTTTTCCTACATTTAACCTCTTGAGCACGGCCTAATCTTCCCTTTATCTCCGTATCTTCTGTTACTTTGTGTATACCTCACATATCGAGCTTGTAACCATGGGCCAATTACTATCCAGTCTGTCACTTCGTGGAAGTGACATGGTTGTGCCTGAACTGACGTTTGACCTCGAAAGTATGTCCCCTCGGATACATGCATACGTAGATCACAAGAAAACAAACGCTCTCTCTGTCATAGGTGCCAAACCATCCAGTGAGGAGAGTGAGCTATGTAACGAGCTGTCGTCTTTGCTTGTTCAACCTGGTCCTCGACTGCTGGACTCTTTAAAAAATTACACATCAGCGTCCACGTTGGTACGTACGGCTATTGCATCACCTACAGAAGAAAACGAAGACAATGCTTGGAAAGCAGTACTGCCCATTGTCGACATGCTTAAAGAATTTTACGGATACGCGTCCGATCTGCGTAAGTTCTCGCCGTATTACACATCAAACGGACTGTCAGTCATCCTTACTCTATCCACACTTAAAGGGGAAGGTGTGCCACGGATACTGAACGTTCTGTGCCAAGGCGATGTCGCTAAAAATTTAGAGAAGTATCAAGGTCTCACCAAACTGTTTGCTGATATCCTCGACTTTGTCTTTGAGTTTGACCACCTCAAGGTATAGTGGCAAACAAACAAGAAGAAATGCACCAGCTGAAGTGTCCTTGTAGATGCGTAATCCGACTCTGCAAAACGACTTTTCGTATTACCGACGGATGTTACAGCGAGGTCGTTATGGTGGTTTAGGACGACAGTCAGTGGAGGACGACGGCATGTCTGATCTGCGAAGTGCGATGGTGGAAGACGACCAAGCCAACAGAATCTCGTTGTTCATCGCTTACCCAACGCCCATGCTGAAATGCGTCATCGACACAACGACAGACTACGTGACCCAGAATCGCTTGCAGAGGAGCGTAGGGGACTGTCTGGCAGCCTTGTGGTCCGGTTGCTTCCAGACTGTGAACAAGAAGCGAACGTTGCCAGCAGATGTGGTGGCCTTCTGTCTAAAAGTCATGGTCGTTACTATTATCCTGTACGACCACATCGATCCCAATGGCGTCTTTTCCAAAAACTCTCCGATTAATGTAAGCCCGAGTTATGCATTGCCATCACTTTTACCGATACTAACGATATTGTAATCAGATCAAAAATTCAGTAAAAATTATCCATTCGGCCAACACCAACAACATCCCAGAAGAATCTAGCGCCTCTAATCTCATGTCGGCGCTGCGGTACAACTCAAAGCATCTGAACGACGACTCAACGCCAAAGGGAGTCAAGAACTTAGTCATGGCAGCTTAGATCATCTCCCCGTCCCTTTTCCCGCTCTATACCTTCTTTACTCTTTACTATAATTTACTCTACCCCACAAGCACCCTGCCAAAGACTATTGTTCGACCCCTCGAGTTGTCAAAGACTGAAAAAAGATGCTTTAACCATTAGTGCCCCTGTCACCAATTATTCATTTGCGTGTGAGAATACGGATAAAGAAAATAATGATAGAAAGAAGTGGGTAAGCAAAAAGGTTCAAGGTATTGGCTCATAAAAGGACGTTATTTTACAAGATCAGGCATTTGTTCTTCTTTTCCTTCTTGGCCTTGTTTTTGGGGCTTGCGTTTTGGCCCTCACGTTGAGCGCGAATCGCTTTGACGACTTGGTAGAAGGACCGCTCAACGTTCACGCATGTCTTTGCTGAAGTCTCAATAAAGTCGCATGCCAATCGTCTCGCCAGGTTCATGCCTTCTTCACGCGTCACTTCGCGATCCGTCACCCTGTCGCACTTGTTACCCACCAGCATCAAGGGCACATTGTCTACATCTTTAACCCGGAATATTTGATCGCGGAACCGTTCGATCCGTTCAAACGTCGAGCGTGAAGTGATTGAATACACTAGCAGAAAGCCTTCACCGTCTCTAATGTATTCGGACGTTGGCAAAGCGCAGCTCTTCTTCTTTCTCCTCCCCTTTTTTACCTGATCCACTGATCTCGCAGTGCAGTATATTCCTCTATTCGTTTATTGTGTGAAAAACCAGCTCTCATCGCTTATCGCCAGCTTATTCATTTACCTTGACCGGCAGTATCAAGTACTTCCAGGATACATGGTTGATCGTCAATCACAACTTGCTTACGGTACGAGTCTTCAATGGTTGGATCATAGGTCTAATTTTTCAGTGCTTATCAGGATAACCGTCTCTCTATATAGATTTACAGATAACATTACCTCTGGTTATCGTAATGCAATAACGCAGAATGCCGTACATTCGTCAGTTACTTGTCTCACTTGTTTCGTTTCCAGACAAG
Organism: Thermomucor indicae-seudaticae; assembly: GCA_000787465.1. Lineage (NCBI taxonomy): Eukaryota > Fungi > Mucoromycota > Mucoromycetes > Mucorales > Lichtheimiaceae > Thermomucor > Thermomucor indicae-seudaticae. The sequence goes on from JSYX01000462.1 coordinate 13,349, forward strand.
GAAAGGCTTACCCACAAAATGGTTCAGACAAAGCTAACGGGGATTACAGTTGAGTTCGGGGTTGACGATGATCTAATAATCCATCTGACCGCCTCTTACCTGAATAGTCAGTGCCGTCTATTTAAGAGCAACAAAGCATCTGTTTCAGCGAAAAGTTGGGAGCAACCTAACCGTGGCGCAAAATCTTACCTTGCCGACACCACCGTCACCAAGGACAACAAGCTTATAGAGCATCATCTTGTGCGAATAGTCTAAATCTATGGGATACCGTGGATTGGATCAATTTTGTGCTCTAAGCAATAGATAGATGAAAAGGAAGAAAAAGAAAGGAAGTTAGTATTCCATTGTGTGTGTAGACGGGGGAAAATCCGTTCAGCCCGGCTAGCGAACAAACACGTGGTAGGATATAACTTTTGGGCGGAAAACGTGGACAAGATGGTCGAGAACTCATCCAGATTTCAAAAAGTTGACCGTTGTCTCGTCCAACCCCATGATGATGAATCCAGATTAATAATGTCCAATATTCTTTCTTTTCTTTCATGCTCACGATGTTCGAAAGCTTGATGGGATTTCGCTCCGAGTTCAAAAGGGGGCATTGACGGAATAAGCCGACAGAGAAAAGTGAGAGATGGGACTTACTAATTTCTCTCCTCGATGAAAATGGATGAGGAAAGCAGGACTAAAAGGAATGTAGATGTGCGGAAGGTAACGAAAGAGTTGGGGAAGAAGAAAGCCAGACTGAGGAAAGGTGAACCAAAGTCTTTTTAGCATCCCCCCGTTGATTGGATGTCCGTTGCTGGGAAATCATCCCTTACTCTTTTTGTCTGTCAACATCATTGTCACATTTTCAATTCCTTATTGACGGTCTCTGCTATTGCGCTTCGCATTCGCCTGGAAGAAAGGCAAAAATAGCATCTCTGCTGTTAATGGTATCACACAGTGGTTAAATCAAAGGTCTACCACTATTATGTAGCGATACAAATGCAGGTAACTGTCTCAGCTTGTTATCTCACTGTTCTCTAAACCCAGCAAATAGAGCTCATCCAGACGATGCCCGCTGCATGATGGCCATGGAGAAAGGCACACCTGACCTTTCATTTATTAAATATCCGTGTACCATGTGATTCTTCACATCAAGAATTCAACTTGCTTGGTAAAGGTGGTCAAACCATTTCCGCTTTCAGATATGCTATTTCTCAAGGTACTGCAAGTGTACGCCATAGCTTTCGTTGCAATTACAGAGCAAAATGCAAAAGCTGCTACCTTCATATGTCAACAATATACAATTCATTTCAGTGGTCCAACATCTTGACTGAGCTATGTGATTATCTGGCTGAGTGCCAGCTTTACCGACATCGATCCAATATGATGTCGACGCTTCTTTAATGGACTTCTTTGATGAACAAGTTCATTTCCAGTCTCCAATAAATGCAGAAAGACGCTTTCACCCGATAATATCACAAGCACATGGTTTGAATGATTTTTCTTCCACCAAGTTTTATCAGATCCAAAAAGGAAACCCTTATAGAGTCGGATGATATACTGTTATCCTATTAGATACCTCTTTACACCAACCGTTGAAAATCTTGTCTACACTTTAGGTATGTGCAACCGAAAACCGTCAACAAGCAACAGGTCCTTTTCGCCACTCTTGGTCTCTTTAGTAAGAGGGTTCAATGACCGTTAGGTCAGCTCACCGGTAACCGGTGAACTTTATGATGGTGATATTCTTGCGTATGCGACCGCTAAACATCAAGCTGAATAAATATGTGGAATATATATGGCTTCCTGTCTCGCTTGATCTACTTTTTTCCTCTCTACAACATTTGCATTCCATAGAAGCTGCTAGCAAAACGAAGCCACGTAAACAGGATGGGACAACTCCTGAGCAATTGTGGTGAAGCTGTCACCACCACCACCGTTGGGCTGCTTGCGTGCTTCCATGGGACACCACATATGCTCCGGTGTGCAGCAGACAGCATTTCAGACGCCATTTACGCGCCCACTCACTAGGACCATATCCTACTGTAGAACGTCTTCTTCCATGATGTATCCTCACTCCACAAAGAGCAGTGCTGACGCATTCCATGACCCGTTCGTAAGCCAGTGTATGGCTATACAACAACAACAAAAGATATCATGGAATCTGAAAGTTCAGGTTGGCAGAAATCAAGCGATAAGCGCGGGCACTATGAGAGCTCCGGACTTTGCCTGACAACATATGTACGTTAAATATCTGGTTGCCACCTGGATCGACAGCGCACGGTCGATAAAATTCGTTTATTTCATCAATGTTAAAATCTTCCAGGCGCAGCTCTTCGTCATGGATGGTGGTGCCTCTTTGATCTGGAGAAAACGCAGTGAACAGAGAAACCGTCTGACAATATTTCGTTCCGAAACATTTGCTTGGAACTGATGCTGTGATAATGCGCTGTCAGCAGTCGTTTTCTTCCAGAGAATCGAGCGTTTTCTTTTACCTGTCAAAGCCGTATTCCTGCAGACTAAAACAAGTCATAAATGCCGCCTTATTGCTCTCGTAGGTGTCATTGGTTGCAAGTTGGTGTCTCGTCGCAGGCACCAGGTATTTAAGTGTAGCCGCGTCTATTGTGACAAATCTCCAATGAAAGTTCGGTATTGGGGTAAGCGAAAACAATTTGGGAAGCGTGCTTGGACAGCTAGGTAGAGCATCCTCCTTTCCTTCCGAAGCGAGATCAAGAAGTGAGCGCGCTGCTTCCATTTACTGATGTTCATCTTCGTATCTCTTCAAGATATATCGCAATGCAGGCAAATAGTCTCCTGGGGACGAGGATATTGCTTCTGGCTTCAGTGACGGTGGGATTACTTGCTGGATTTCTTGAAGGGTTCTGTCAGCCGTACTCTGGATCCCCTCGAGTCCTGGAGGAGAGCTGGTGGCCATGCGGGGTTTCCGTTGTAAAGTGTTTCAAGCATGTAGTCGTAAAGAATAGAGTTCAATAGACCCTTCGTGTTCTTGACGGCCTGTTATGTCCAATATTTAGTATAGAATCACGCGTTCAGTGGATGTATATAAAGCCTACTGGAAAGCTTTCCAACAGCTGAAGCCTAAAGAAACTGATAATCCTCCCTTCAAAGTTATCGACAACATGCTTTGTATACGTTTCTTGGAGGATTAAGCATTCTGCTGACAATGGATTACTACATCCTGCAGTCGGTCCGTGATATTCGACTTCGGGGAATCGGGTCTTGAAAGTATTCCATGCGATTCGCACTCACTCCGGGAACTTCGGGTTTGTGTTGGTGATAGATTTGCTATCACAAGCTGACATACGGAATACCAGAACGCCTTCGAGAAGACATATCACTGCGGCGAGCGTTCGCAGATCCGTTCGACGAGATTTCTACGATTCGAGCGACGATTTTGTCGATTATCGGGCCGAATCTGAGGAATTTCGTCGATGCTTTTTTGTAACAAGTGCATGATGACTGTTTCTAACTGCGCTTGAACTGGTGTTGTAGCCACTGGTCGTCGAAAATTATGCGACGGCGGCGACTCGTAGAAAATTAACCGAAATTTCGTAGAATGAATCTGCGAACGCTTGCCGTAGTGTATGTAGGGACAGGCCCACTAGCGGCTTGGTTCGGACGGCTTGTGAAAGTCGTATGACTCCTGTGCGGAACCGCTCGCGATGTGCTTTCCTTACAATGGATTCAAGGAGGACAACTATCACATACCGCCCCGGGTTCGGGCCAAGCTCCTGTATCACTTTCTCCTTTATGTCTGCTTTGTGATTTGGGCATGCCCGTGCACGCGCGCTATGATGTCTCATTTGCTGGCATGAAGAACAAGGACCGTCAGGCGTCAATGGATTTGCGTTGGATATATTACGCTCCCAGCATCCCTTCTTCTTGCTTTGTGTTTCTTCAGCTTTCTCCTCGGCTGTTTTCTCTTTTTTTTTTCAGCTGTAAGTGACCTTTAGATTTGCTGCAGACAAGATTCGTTGCTTATTCGTTTAGGTACCCCTTGAGACAAATAGGCTACAAGCCTTGTTTCTTTTACTAGCGTGTCCTATAACTCGCGCAATGTCCTGTACATGCGGCGTGCTCTGTGCCCTTGCAAGCAGCTATGTCCGTGGAATAGAAGAGAGGCAAGGTGAAAAGTCATGCCGAGCTATAAAGTCTAGAAACCCACCTTGACTCTTTCGTGCTTTCATTAAGAACTTCTTGACTAGCGTGTACAAGGGAGGGGCATATATGTAAATTCCTTGAGATATGAGTAATGCTGAGACTAACCACACTATCTCCGTAATGAAAGGGAAAAATAAAGACGAGTGGAGGATTACCAGCAAGTTAAGAAAAGAGGAATGGAGGACCACCGCATTGACGAAAATGGCATGATTTTTTTTGACAGTCCTCGCTCACACCTCACACACGCAAGCCCACCATATTTTGCATAAGTTCAGGTCCACATGAGTGTTTGCCAGGACAGCAACGATTCGTACGTGTAAGCATTCGTGCATGCAAAAAGACGACTGATACCATGATACAATGTTTTACTGGTTTACGTACACGTATGCAAAGCAGGAAACTTTTCCCAAACTAAAGCTTCCTAATATTACTATGCAATCCATAGTGTCATTCATTCACAGCAGAGTATAGCCTTCCCAGTCCTATCACTATATCAAGTCATGACTCCCAGCTCCATTGTAGACTTTGCTATGTTCAGCTCAGAATGCCGAGAATCCATTTTCAAAGTTTAAAATCTTGTCAGACAAGTTACTGAAAGGCCACAACAATAAAGAAATCCGTCTCCAACTAAGTCTAGGATAGTCCGGAAAACAAAGGTTTTCCACTTACAGTTGCCTTCAGGAAATCATAGTAGTCTTCAAATGACTTGCATAGACCTTTTCGGACTATGAGAATGGATTCTCCTTATTGATATGGTCTTGATGTGGCTTGCTTGAATCATCCCAGACTTTGGAAATGAACCCTCCGCTTACTGAGCTGGACAAACGAAATTCACTCTGCATCTGGAAGCCCAAAGTCGCCAAATTCCTACAAAAAAAGCGTGAAGTTTAACTATAGTATGGACGCAAAACCAATTTCATTAACGCATAATAGCCTTCCTTTCCGCGCAAAAGGATCAAACGACAGCGCAAAACGAAATGTAGTTCGACGCAGAGCCAGCCTGTCACAGTGTAAAGAAAAATTGGCTTCACGGCAAACTGTATAGAAAAATCCGAGTAGCGCAGATTTGCAATCAACAACAGTATCGTTCATTGACGATGAACATTTTGCACGTGCGCCATCAAAAGGTCTAAGCGGTCCCAGGTTGCCTTTAAATTGACTAGCCTTTGTGATACGCACACAGACAGAAAATGCTGACAAATGTGTTAGCTTTCGTGGATGGAGGGCTTTATTATATAGAGTACAGTTTTTACGCAGCCACTTCGGCTTTGATCTTGATACCGTTTTCATAGTTTGGTGGGTTAGGATTGTCGGATCCTTGCTGGAAGTTTGGCGGCTTAGGCACGAGACCTGGGAAAAATAAAGTCAATGGTTCTGCGGTTTGCGGCTGATAACAGGAAAAACGTTTACCCAAAATCTCAAACATCTTTTGATCATCTGTAAACTCATTGTTGGGTGTAGTGAGCAGCTTATCGCCAGTAAAGATAGAGTTCGCTCCAGCCATAAAGCACATGGCTTGCTCTGCCATCGAGAAACGGACACGACCAGCTGAAAGCCGAACCATAGATTTGGGCATAACAATACGTGCAGTTGCAATCATTCTGACCATTTCAAATACTGAGACTGGTTCTTGGTTCTCTAGCGGTGTTCCTTTGACTGCCAATAATGCGTTCACGGGAACGCTCTCGGGATGTTGCGGTAAAGTGGCAAGCGTGTGAAGTAAACCCACGCGATCCTCCTCTTGTTCTCCAAGACCAATGATGCCGCCAGAGCATACAGAAATGCCAGCCTTCTGCGCATGGCTGATCGTTTGTAGTCGTTCATCATATGTGCGAGTTGAGATAATCTTAATGGTTCTCAGTTATTTTGTGCCAAATATCCAAGCATGTCTGCCATACCTTGGGATAGAATTCACGCGAAGTATCAAGGTTGTGGTTATAAGCTGTCAAACCCGCTTCCTTAAGCTCTTTGGCTTGAGCCTCGTTCAGCATGCCAAGCGTGCAGCACACTTCCATGCCCATGCCACTGTTAAAAATCTCCCTATTAACCAGTCCTCCTCTTAGTCCTAATCCCATTTATCGATTTACCGGATAGCTTTGACGTAGGACAGGATCTTTTTAAAGTTCGATTTGCGACCAGCCAAATCTCTCCATGCTGCACCCATGCAGAATCTAAACGCTCAAGGCAAAGTCATGCCTCTGCTTACAAGCACATGCCAGATAAACGGGAAATTACCTTGTGCTTCCAGCTTCCTTGGCACGCTGTGCGGCTTCCAGCACGGCACCTGTGTCCAGCATCTTTTGGGCCTCTACTGCCGTGTTATAGCGCGATGACTGAGGGCAATATTTACAATCTTCTGTACAACCGCCCGTCTTGATGGATAAAAGCGTGCATTGCTGGACTTCGCGCGGGTTGAAATTCTCACGGTGAACTTTGGCCTGTCCCGAAATCTTAATGAGAAAACACTGTCAGTATGCAGATCCGTCACAAACTAGACTCACGCCATAATACATCAGATCCATTAAAGGCGAATCATAAATATCTTGGATCTCCTGTCTTGTCCAATCGTTTCGAAGTGGACCACTGGCGTGGATTGCTGCTGCCGATAATGTTGGCGCCACCGTGGTTTTGTTGTTCGTTTGCACAGCAGCAAGACGTGTCGGTGTGCTTGTTCCATAAAAGCGTCGGGCAGAACGCAGAGGATGTGTTGCTAAGCGGATAGCAGACATGGTCAAGTTCTAAAAGAATACGGCGGGTGAAAAGAGATGGGGAGATGGGGAAAAGTGGGACCCAAAAAAATTCACAAGATTTGTACGGTACGGACTCCGACGATGAAAAAATGGACCCTGACTCAGCTCAACCTCTTTTCTCTTTGTCGTCCTCATGCCTGCACCATTTCTACCGACAAGGTCATTCCAGGCTTATCAGATTTTTGCCGCCAATACAAACGTAGGAAAAACAATATTTGCAACAGGCCTTTGCAGAGCAGCGGCGGTTCGAGCAAAAGAGAAAAACCGGCGCGTCTTTTACCTGAAACCAGCCCAGACCGGTTATCCTACTGACAGCGATGAAAGGTACGCGAGAAGAAAATCATATAACTAGGCACACGTATAGAATGTGAAAACCACATGATTATAACAATAGACACGTCAAGACCTTTACCTCCGATGTTTATACGGAGACTCTTTATAAGTATCCAGATCCCGTTAGTCCACATATTGCTACAGACAAGGTACTATAAGCCCCCGGGGAGACATTGAGAAATATCAGTCTCAACACTCTTCCATAGCCACCGGCAGATGGTGAAGTGCTGAGAAGAGTAAAGGAGAGAATCATGTACTATGCGCAACAGAGCAATCAGGTCAATGGAGGTTACGCATTTCTGGAGGTTGCGGGCGGCATCCATAGTCCCATCATGTCCGGTAAGAAGAACAAAGAATAGCTGTTGGAATAAAGGGGTGCGAATTTAGTCAAATACATGGAGGCGTGCAGGCACACCTCAGGTTAACTTTTATCGTCCTTTGCGTCTACCTACTGTGCTTATCGGTGATGGTAATCTGGGCGGTATTTCAACGACCATGACATCCTATGAGTCATTGCTGGTTCGCGGCTACGATATTCCGACTGTATTGCTATTCCACAATGAACGATATCGAAACCACGAGCTATTGTCAAGCCAGTTGGAGGGGAAAACATTAGTCACTGCCGTTCCTGCGCCCCCAGAACCGCTTGATGATCCTGTTCGAGAGCAAGCATCGATGCGTGCGTACTATGAGCAGCTAGATGAGCATTTACTGCCTGTGATGACGCATCTCGAAGCCGTGCACGAACAACGGTTCGAGCGTCTGGAGCAGATGGAACAGAAGTCGAGAGACATTTTCTGGTGGCCATTCACGCAACATAAGACGGTCAAGCAGACAACCGTGATCGATTCAGCCTACGAAGACTACTTTGTAACATACAATAAAGACGACAAGGACAATAACACGATTGTGCCACGGGAAATGTTTGACAGTTGTGCTAGTTGGTGGACTCAAGGACTCGGACACGCGAACCCTCAACTGACGCTGGCTGCTGCGCGTGCCGCCGGTCGCTATGGTCACGTCATGTTTCCCGAGGCTACTAATGAACCTGCATTGTCCTTGGCCGAAAAGGTGCTTGCCAAGGACACCTGGGCTCAGCGTGTCTTTTTCTCTGACAATGGCAGCACGGCGCTTGAAGTCGCGCTCAAAATGGCCATGAAGGCATCTGCGACGCGCTACGGCTGGCCTAAGGAGACGCCAGTGGATGTACTAGGTATCGATGGTGGCTACCACGGCGACACGATCGGTGCCATGGATGCTTGTCCGCCCAACGTCTACAATGAGCAGGTCCAGTGGTATCAACCACGAGGTCACTGGCTCAAGCCCCCGTCTGTCGGTGTCAAGCGTGGCCAAGTCCAGGTGCGACTCCCATCCGAGATCCAGTCTGGCAAACGGGTCTTTCAATATGTGTCACTCGGTCATGTTTACTCGATTGATCAACGGGACGACAAGGAACTGAAGCAAATCTACGAAACTTACATCCGTAATGAGCTTCAGGATCTGCGGAAAAAGAAACGCCACGTGGGCGCGTTGCTTATGGAACCAGTCGTGATGGGCGCGGGTGGAATGGTTTTCGTGGATCCATTGTTCCAACGGGTCTTGGTCGATACGGTGCGCAGAGAAGGCGCAGACCTGCTTGGTTATCGTGCCTTATCGCCAACTGAAGGTTGGGAAGGACTACCCGTCATTTTTGATGAGGTGTTTGCTGGCTGGTACAGGCTTGGTCGACGATCGGCATCTGAATTTCTGGGAGTGGTATGTGGGTGTTGGGGAAATCGGTCACAGATCTCGATATCTTATCAGTTTTTGTAGAAACCAGACATCGTCGGCTATGCAAAAACATTGACGGGTGGATTGCTTCCACTGGCCTTGACAGTTACCAAAGAATCCATTTTTAACATCTTTTTATCGGAAAACAAGCCAGATTGTTTGTTGCATGGACACTCTTATACGGCCCATCCTATCGGCTGCTCTGTAGCGGGCGAGACCATTGATATTCTGGATAAACTTGCACGTGTGGACCAAACGAGTCCGTGGACAACCTTCCGAAAGAACTGGAACGATTCCAGTGTGTGGTCGATGTGGTCACCCACGGTTGTGGAACAGTTGTCGCATCTTGAAAATGTAGACAGTGTCATGGCTTTGGGCTCCATTCTTGCCCTAGAGTTAAAGGATGAGCAGAGCAAAGGTAAGTAAACGAGAGGTTACCAGGGAGACAGTTCAGATATACTTAGAGCAATGCAACATAGGTTACGGCTCTTTTATTTCTCAATCCATCATCCAAAACATGCGTTATGGTCTTTTCGCTGAGGATGGCCTGGCTGGCTCAGGCATCAACCTGTTTGCGCGACCCCTCGGCAACGTTATTTATCTCATGACTTCTCAAATCACTACACCTGAACGCGTCAAGCAATGTGAGCAAATCTTGTTGAAATGCTTGCAACAATAGACTGTAAAAAAGTATATCTATAGATAAAAAAAGCTTTGTAATTATAAAATGAATCAGTGTTGCGTAGAGGTCCTGTTTGCAATTGACGCGGTGCTGTTATTGTTCTGCATACAAAGTACACTTCTTGATCACAAAAGCAGACAATAATGGTGAAAAGGTTTCATTGATTGATTTTTGTTGGTAGACTAATATACAGTTATGGAAGGATGTTCACTTCAATTCGATAATCTGAAAACCGTCGTCATCGAAACCATCGGCACGGTGGCGGGAAGTTGGATAAGGCGGTGGTGGGAAAGTGTCTTGCGGGACCGTTAATCGATGGTTCGCTTTTACTCGGTACAACGCATAAGCAAAAGCAACCTGAGTACTCTTGTCAGACGCAAAAGACAGAGACAACACGGGGGTTAACAACTTACATTGCTGATGAGTGTCAACATGGTTATTACGGCTCCCCAAGCGACTGTTTCCACCCAGCTTCGTACACATTCTGGCACAATCGGGCAATCCTGACAGCCCGTAGGAGGTGGATTGGCAAGCTTATCGCCGATACATCCGGCTACGTAGCGGTCTTTACCGATGCACAGGACAGATAGATTAGCGCAGCTGTCAAAAAATCCAAGGACAGTTAGAGCGTAATAGATCCACCAGTTGATATTTAGAGATCGCAAGTGGTACTTTATCAACGCCTGGTTAGAAGCGGATACCGTGATAGCGTTCTAAACGGCTATTGTACCTTGTATACACTCCACGTCGCACAGACACTGATGACCATTTGGAAAATACAAAGAATTGTTGAAATGTAGACAGTCGGCATAATGAGCACGTCGAAAAGAGCTATGCTAAGCGTCTAAGAATGATAACCATAACCGCCTGTATAATTGCTGCTTTACTTACGAGGCCAATCATTATCAAAGCAACCCCAGACTTCCCACAGCGCTCTGATCTGCACGAGCTCACAATGAATCCAATCTATTGATGTTTCCGTGTTTATGTTTTACCACTTGAATGCCTGTTAGTGTTGCCACCACTCGATCCGGTCTCACTTGAAACGAGCTACAGGATTTGCTGTTCCCCATATTAGCAACCAAAATGGAAAATCAAGGTTAAAGAAAAGGGGAGAATGGCACGAGCTCGAATATTCCCATTTATATCATGCAAGGTTTATACTGGATTTCAAATTAATGATTGCACTGCTGTAGATGACCTTTTGCGTCAATTGGGGGACGCCGTTTACGCTCTAGATAGATCAAATATGCGTATATGAATTAAAAAATTTGCATAAATAGCATTTCATTTTGCACACTTCTCGCGCAAACGCAAGCGCGCCCGACGCAAAAGGCAACCACGGCAGCATTAATGTAAAGAAATGGTGAGCTTCTCGTTATTCTGTCACTGTATTATCTCTTACCGATCCTATTAAGAGAGATTAGTACCCCGGTTCGTGGTTGGAATCTTGTATTACACTTAGAAGAACACTCATCAGGAGTGAGTGCTATGTCGTATGTCTGCCCCATTGACAGATGCCGCCACAGCACCTGAACCTGTTGGAAACATTTTATAAGCATCGCTATTGACTTCTAAAGTTAATATACCTTTACCGGGGTGTGGGGTAACGGTTTTATTCAGCTTCGAACGAGTGGTTGAATTTGGAGAAAGGGTGCAATGTCCTGCCAGTGAGGAAGAAGCTAGCACCCGCCGAGCAACTCGGGACCCAAGAGAGCACCGTGCAAGATGTCGCATGAATCCAGCTTCTTTTTATGTAACTCTCTTCTAGCGGCATAATTATGATCTCATGTTCGAAACCTTTTTTATCTTTATCAATACGTCAGTCTTGGGTTACCGATATGCACAAAAAGAAGGAAAACGACAAGAACTGCTGAGCTGAAGAGGAGCGTAGGTTTTTGGACAGACCTGTACTGAATATTGTTCATACTTGGTGCGAACATCCTCCAGCAAAAGGCAAAATGGAAAATGGAATCAGTGTGAAACTGCCCAAAAGATTTTTCGTTAAGCGAAGGGGAATTCCTCCAACTTGTGATTTGCATTTCATCCATTGTCGCTAAAAAGATTCAAATAACGATGCAAAGCGCCTTGAGCGCGCACTGGCCTCCTCGTTGGGGAAGAAAAAAGGACTAGGGCCTTGGGGTTGCACTTGGAGAGCGGGTAGACTAGCAGAGTATCCGCTAAATTCATGTACTGCTGATTGTCACACTTATTCAGCGTCGATTTCATTTTTCGAGACAAGGATTGTTGTCATATGCGCAGGTACCCCGAAGCGTCTTTCTGATTTAGCTTGCTGCGATACAGACCTGACAAGAATGTACTAGCAGCCCCGAAGCGGCTGGCCGTTGCCTCACTGCTGGCTGCAGGGAGTCCAACTGCTTCTGCAGCCAACAATCGGTCAGAAGCGCCACATACGTTGGTGACCTGCATGCCGTGAAGAACATGGCTCTCTCGGGACCCTGCGTCCCTCAATTGCATCCAGATGGTGATGTATGGTGGATATAAGGTATCTTCCTTCAATTTGGCGCTGCTGAGAAGCTTTTGACGCTGTTCTGGACCTATTTGCAATCATAACTTGCGGAAAAAGAGGATCTGCAGCAACAAATCAGGCTTTCTTTTGCTTTAACATCAGTAATAGAAGCGCTGATCAATTACAGTGAGCCTCCGCTTTTGCAACACGGGCGGGGTTTCCACAACCTGTTCCTGGGAGTACAACACGCCGCCGTTCCGCAATTTGCAACGCTCAAGTCGACCGTTGCAAAAAGATACAAGTTCATATTGAGGGGAGTAGGCCAAGATGGCCCATGCATATGCGCAGATGTGAAAAGGACCTACGTTACCGAGATACAAGCGTGCTTTTTTGCAAAGTACTGGCTTGTGGACGGTTGTTGGGCAGATGTCCTCAATATGAAAGATGTCGCCAGTTAATTCTCGGATTCTGCTGTGTTTTATCACAGAACCTCGCCTGCTTGATCTACCTTAAGCTTACAATAGGTGGAACGTCCTGCAGAAACAAAATCACACCTATAGCAATATAATGATTACTTTTATTAAAGCTTTTATCTAATTGGCACGAAGTACCATATTCGGCGTCTTACTCTGTCAGGAAGACGATGATGCGCCCAAGCAGTCGGTTGAATGATTTGTTATGCATTTAGCATGCTCTATGCTTTGCCGAAGTCGGCTGATCAAAACCGGATCTCGACCCCGGGCTTTCCGCAGCAGAAAAAGCTGTTTTGAAATGCGGGAAGTTGATCTTTATCCGTGAAAAAGAATGATCTTCGCATAACGATGGCTGAAACAAAAAGTTTGCAGAAGCCAATACCCATCAATAAAATCGGTTCACCCAAACTCAAGTTGAATTGGCACTCAATGCCATTCTATGCTCAAGAGTCTAACCGCTCAAGGTTGCTGATCATTACGATAAGTCAAAAAGGAGTAAAAGGAAGAGCAGGCAAAGGATTTCGCGCAAGAAAAATCATATTTTCAGCATATACTTTTTCAGGTTTTTGGCACACCTCTTTAGGTTCCTCAAAAAGGATGTATACATCTGCATACGCTGCATCCCATATATCTTGAATGTTGTCCACATATCCATTTTTTTCGCATTTTATCCCATACGCTGAAAGAAACTCCTAAGCAGCGCACACAACACTTCATCTGAGGCCCAGAAGAGTCCAAACGACGCGTCGAAGTTCGCAAAGCATATATGCCATAAGCATTTGAAGCAAGGCTTCCACAAAATCACCAACAATTGCATCTCTGTCAGCTATCGATACCTGCCGTACTTGAATCATCTAGTCATTACGCGTACAAAATCTTTTGCTTACGAGAAAGAAAGCAACTGTTGCAACTTTATGAGCGGAAATCGTCCGTGAAAATTGCTTTCTGTTTTAAGCAACAACGATTCCCTTGGTGAAGCGTTGCTATTCCGCTTCGCGTTTTTTCCCCTTTTTCTCCCAGCGATGTCTTGGTTTCAGAAGGAAATTCGGCTGTCTTCACGTGGCAAAGGCACTTAGGACCCATATGATGCAGGAATACAAACAAAGTGTTGATTTTATGTACGTGCTCATGCAGGTTGTTACTTGATTGAGAATGAAATCATTAGTCAAGTACCCGAGATCCGAAAATATAGAGTCGGCCTGGCCAACATTTTCCGTAAGCCATTTGGCAATAGCTTCGTTAGTGAAAACCTCTCATCCAAACTTTTCTTTTCTGGTCAGTGAAACATACATCGGCTTCATTAATGCTTAATGAAAATGCAGATCCCGATGTGAGGCGCGACATGGACATGGGTTTAGATAAAATTGTGCCAGAGACCCTGCCTTACATCCACACGATGGAAGGACCGGATGATATGGTAATTATACGCCGAACTAGACGGAAGTCAAGTAGATTAACTTGGTCCTCCTGCTAGCCCGGCCATCTAAAGTCGGGTATTATTGGCACTTCTCTCACTATACCGATCACAAATGGCAGATTGAATACGGGCACTTGGCAAGGGTAAGGATGGGATCATCCGCTCGTTGGGGGACACTCATACTAAACCTTGTGAAAGCATTTACTTGTGTGAGCACCGCTATGCTGCACACTCGAGACGTCTCGTTGTCACTCTTCAAGGCGAAAAGATGTGAAGATAGTAGGAAAAGCATGGCTTTAGAGATAGTGCGTTTGGCTTCAACAGCGAGTGGTCAATAGCAAACGCAATGACTCCGAAGACCTATAGACTCTAGAAACAACCAATCTGATTCCGAGGCTCTGATCTCTTTTTGCATGTGGTGGTTGTATTCTGAAAGAAAGGAAAGCAAAAGAACTCTTGAGTTACCGTAAAGATTTGGACCTGGAACGAACATTATTACATTTGCTCTTGCGTAAGGAACGAGTTTCTTCGCAGGATTCTTCGGGCAGGAGTACAGAATGCCTGCGAAGTTTCAAAGGAACTGGCTTTGCGAATTCTTTTTCTGCAAATACTGGATTTTTCCCGTTTGATTTGCCATTTTCCATTGGATGCTTTTGGTGAAGGATGTTCACACGAAGAATTAACAACATTCAGTATGACTGTCCATAAAACCAGAAAAGCAAGTGTGTCATCGAAAGGTCTCAATTCGCTGACTTTGCAAGGGTTTGCATGAATCATGCCACGTAAGCTATTTCAGCCAAGATGGATATATAAACACAGAACGTTCACTCTGTAGGTTAAGCACTTTCTCTCTTCGAAGCTGCAAGCATCCTCATCTGAACATTCATTGAAAC
>JSYX01000463.1:0-27280 GCA_000787465.1 Thermomucor indicae-seudaticae
CGACTGCGAAGTGGTTGCTAGTAGCATCGTTGTTAGACATGTTGGAGTTCATTTCAGCAAAAGTCGACTTTCAATGTAACAGAAATAATATGGGGATCGCGAAGGACACCCCCTCAGCTTACGGGACACCCCCCTTCTTAGCGGGACACCCCCCGTGATGGCTTTTCTGGTCTGCTTACGTCATTAGTTGAGAGGGGGGTGTCCGTAGCCGAGGCCTTTTCTTTTGGCGGAAGAGGACTTACCTATAAGCCTTGCTGTTTCCTTTCTGCGAAGATGAATCCCATTGTATGCAGCTATCAACCCATGCCTGTTCAGCAAACATTGCCAGTAGATCAAATACGTAAAGGAAACCTGTGCAGAAGTGCACAGCGTGTCTTGGGTTGAGAAAGACAGATACACGAGAAAGGCGCCTGAATCGTCCACTGCTGAATCTGTCGCACGCCCAGCAAAGCGCGGCAGACCTTCTGAGAACCTTTGCAGTGTTACGTTTCATAGCCATTGTAGCGGCAAAAAACGCGTTCACCCTGCTCGAGCAATTGGAGGAGAAAGTAGAATCGCTCGTCCTGTACAAAAGGCGAGCAAGAAGATTGGTTGCCCTGCACGTCTACTTGTTGTGTTGAGTGAGAGCAACCCTACCAACGTGCGCCTAACCGTCAGCTTCGCCCACAACCATGTGAGAGGCTCTGTTGAGGATATTCAATATCTTCGCCTATCTGTCGCAGCTCGAACAGAGGTGATGCGCAGACTGATGGAAGAATATAGGCAAAGGGATGTCCGCGTCGCTTTGCAAGGACACTCTGCGACAAGTATGACAGGAACTGAAACCGCAATTACCCACCGTGACCAAGCAGTACACGCGGAAGACGTGTACACCATCTACCGAAAAGTCCGGGAAGCAGCGTACAAAAAAGATAATAATGAGCATCAGTCGGTTCGTATTTGGTTCAGTGATCTCCAGCAAAATAGGGACTTCAATGTCTTCATCGATGAGGAAAACTTTGAGTCTAACTTTTCGTTTGGGTTCTGCTCTCCTTGGCAACGATCACTGCTTGTGAATTCGAAAGCATTCTGTCTTGATGCCACGCACAATGTAACAACTGTCCAGAACGGCATATTGTATTCACTTGTAGTTCGCCATCCTCTGACAGGCAACGGATGTCCAGCGGAATATTTCTTTACGACTGATCATTCGGCATACCCGTTGTGTCGTTGGCTTTATTTCCTGAAAGCATTAGGCTTGAACAGCCCTGAAACGATCACGATTGATTGCAGCAATTCGGAAGAGAACGCAATCCGTAGTGTCTACCCTGATGCCACCATTCAATGGTGCGCATTTCATGTCGTACGTGCTTGGGCTGATCAGATCCGTAAAAAGGTGAAGCTCGGCACTACGCAACAAACACAGGCGGTACATAAAGAGATGATTGCTGCATTGGAAGGGTTGATGTGGGAACGCGATACGGCTGCATTCACTTAAAAACTGTAAAAGTTTATCATGGATTTTCAACAACATAAAGAGTTCATGCTTTATTTCGCAACACATGGCTTATAGATGACAAGTTCAGAAAGTGGAGTGCAGCTTATCAACCCCAAGCATTTACGAATATGGAGACAAACAATTATGTTGAAAGCTGGCATAATCAGCTCAAAACGATGTACATGGAACGTCGAAGAAACCGCCGTGTAGATCGTTTGATCTACATTCTCGTCCATGATGTTGAGACAGACTATAAGCTGAACACACAACGTGTTTCGATCGATATCGGGCGTATGGGACCTGTTGCATGCGAACGACGCAAAAGGATGATCGCTGCTGAGAATATCAGCGGTAATCTATTCGAAAGTATGATCGAGCAAGTAACCGATGATGATGGGAACATTGCATCCATAAATGTAATGTCATTTACGCAAGACGGACTGTCATACAGAATTGAATTAGAGGACCATCATATGTCTTCGTGCTCCTGTCGAGATTTTCAGTGGCATAGGATCCCATGCAAGCATATGTACCTCGTACCTCGTGCATCGTGCGATTCCCGATATCATGCTGCCAATAGGTATGTTTAAGTAGTACTTATGCTCAACTATCTTATTGGGCGTTCCTCTCCTTCAAATTAGAGCCTACACGTCCTGTGCTGCAAACTCCCGTCGATCACCAGCTGCACAGCTCTGACCAGACGGTGAACGTTGAAGATCAGAATCGTGAGAGAGAACAGCAAGTGGCAGTCATGGATCCTACGCTGGAAATCGGCCAATATATTGCAAGGCTGAATAGGATCTATGGCGCCATCCACAGAAATATAAAGCCACTGTCAGGCGCTGAAGTGTACGACATGCAGTCGCTGATGCAAAGGATGGACGAAGTCCTGCAGGGTATGGAGCGTATATACATAGATAGGAATCCTCGACCAGACGAGTACCTTCCCACTCAAAGCCATTAATAGATGACTTCGCGAATTTTTTCATGACCATGATTGCGTCACGTCCATTTTCAAAGACCGGATTTTTTCGGGGGTACATACGAGCGTGCCGGACGGACAAATGTGCAAATTTGTTTGAATAATTGCCTCGCTTCGCTTCGCTCGCTCGGCAATAACCACCCATACCATAATCATTGCAATACACACATACATCTACAACATATATGCATTACCGTCTACGTCATCACGTGTACTAAATCCCGATTCAAAAGCCCCCGCAATCTCCAGTTCTTTAATCAATAAACAAGAAAGAGTCCCAACGGACGTACTGTCTGATACTTCATCTGCATAACTAATCACCCAAGAATCTACGAACGAATTAAAGATTTTTCAAATCATGATTGTCAAAGAAGATGTTGGCTATTGTTATTGATCCCAGTCGTCATTGATTGTGATAAATACATAAATCGCGATAAACACAAAATTGTAAGCACTGAGTACTACACAAAGAGCAAACGCAAGAGAGTGAGGAGAAAAAGGCAGAGGTGGGAGATGGTGAATTAGCAATACGAAGCGTGATGGACGAAAATGGTAAGTGATCTGAGTGCTGAGACTCCAAGAACTAGGATCTGTTGCGGTTATCATACGCGCTGTTGATAACACGTTGATGGGAGGAATATCTAGTGATGTACTAGATAAAACTATAGATGGATATAGAAAACCGACGTACAATCTATCGAATATACAGAAACCCTTCGAAGGGTTGTTGTTTCCGCATGTCTATTGGCATATAATTACAACAACGTACGGATATCATACACGGTTGCTGGAAGCCTCCGAACATCCACCAATGAATATCAAGGTTTACGTCTTGGAGTCGCAAAAGTCAGTGTGCCGCGAGTGACTGTTTATTCACTGGTGTAGCGATCTAAAACGCTCTTCCTTTCATGGCGTTGAATATTACATTATTTTCAAAAACATTGGCATCGTGTCTAGAAAGGAGCATAACCAGTCGGAGGCTCACGGATTACAGACCATTTCCCATCGTACTTGCTCCATAAAGACCACCCCAGTTCTCGGAACAACTCCGACCGCACAGACCAGGCCTTCTTTTCGTCACTGACGGTGTCAGACTTCCTGTTGATATCGTCAAGGAACTTTTGCGTGATCTTGAGAGCATTGCCATGTCTACCAGCCACACGCTCATACCGGACCTTTAACAACATTGATTGCAGGTCTGTCGTCGAATCTTTTTCTTCACTTCCGCACCACTGCTGTAAGGCTTTGTATGTTTGCTCAAAGACACTGCTAGCTTCAGGGTCATTATTATCACCAGCATTTGAAACTGTGCTGCCCCATGCCATCGCCTTGTTTTTCAGAGCATTCACAACTTGCTGCTTTTTCTTATCCATCTCTTTACGCATTTCCTTTATCGTCTCATCTGTTTCATCTTTGCCATTGCCTTGATGACGCCCGTAAAATTCATGCAGCTCACGCTGGTCAATGAGGTCCAGAATCCGGTCGCACAACTTGGAGATCTCTTCCGCCTTATCTTTTGATAGTTTTCCAGGTTTCAGCAAACACTCGGTAGTGGTGCCACCAGCCGCCTTCCACAAAGCACCAATCTTGTATTGTAGCCACTCAACGTCGTCTGCATAATCCTTCTCCAGTTTGGCAAGCAGCGCCTGTTTGGCCTGCGAATCCTCACCAAACTTTTCAAGATACGAAATCTGTAGATCTCTAATGGCATCAGCCATTTGAGCGTTGATTTTCTCGTCATTTGATGCCGCTGTCTGGCCGCTGTTCTTGATATCTTTGCTACTGTTTGATGATGATTTTGTTTCGGGAGAAATGTGATATAGTGCTCGGTATTCACCGCCGTCAACTTTGGCTGTGCTAAACGAGACTTTGCCTACTAAAGCGTCGCCAGTTTTAGCCTCCTTGGGAAGCCAAGACTGTTCACCAATGGGCGGTGCAATATAAAACACTTTTGTATCACGACGTTCTAGTGAAAGTTTTGATACTGTAGACTTCTCGGCATTATAGACATCCGCTATGTAGCGGTGAATGTTGAAGTTGACATTCTTCACGCTTATGTCAAGCTCACAAATTAGACCCTTCAACTTTTCCAAAGTGCCTTCGTTCTCTGTCGTCAGCTGGAGCATGATCGTGTATTCTCCCTTCCTCTCAAGTTTGATCGTGTGCTCAAAGACATCGAAATAGCCGACCACCTTCTTGTGCGAATCGTAGACTAACAACTTAATGATGAGCGGCACGAACTTTGAGTGTGATCTTCTAGAATTACCTATTCCGAAAACGCCAGCCAAAAAGTGTTCGTACAGTTGGTTCATGATACTAGGGAATAAAGGAACGATCGAGCTGTTTGCTTCGGAGGAGAAGACGTACGTGAGCGTTAGCGCATAAAGCAAACGCGAATTAGGCAGAGTATCCCGGTCGGGATGCAAGGGTGAAATGGTTGCCTCAGTAGGTGCTAGGTACTTTCGTAATTTGTCTGTCAGAATTGTTTCATATATAAGAAGTTGATCCGACGGTTGTATCACGATATGCGACTTACTGAAGCTGACTTTCGCTTCTATATTGTCTTCTTTGCGGATTGGACACATCACTTCTAAGCGTGTCACATGTGGCTCCAGGTTGATCACGCCTTGACTATTCAAATTCCCTCCAACTTGAATACCATGGAATTCTATCTCCATGTCAACTTCGTGCTTGCCAAGTCCTGACCAAAATTGGGCTAAGGCAAACTGCAATCCCGTTAGTATAAATTAATAGAAGTGTCAGATAGACTACCAATAGATTATACATACCTCCATGTTCAGGCCTCCACGGACAGCGAACCGAACTGTGATTACTTGGTCGTCCGCATTTGGGTCACCATATGAACCGGAACCCAGCATAAACGAGTACGCCTGCTTGTTCTTTTGATTCTTTTTGGGAACAAGCTGAAGAAGATGAAGCATAAATCTTGCAGGACTCGTGTTCTCTGGAGCTCTAGACCGAAGTCGCAGCTGTGCAAAAGTAGCACCATCGGGCACATGGATGAACCGCCGCATGATTTGCCCAGGGCTGAACTCGATATTGCGGTATTCCAGAGATCCATTCCTCGGAACGGTAGGCTTCACAACAGATACTGGGACTCGGAAGAGTGGTCCCCGTTCTGGCGAGGTGGTGTCGAAGCCGAGAACTTCGCCATAATAGAATTGACTCTCCTTCAGCGATCTCGGATCGACTTTCACCTGGAAAGTGTTTCCTGCAATGGTACCGAGGAATAAGTATATTTAACAGCAAATTTGATGCATTTTATACCTTTCGAATGGAGGTACAAGTAGTCAGGTGCCGTGATCCAAGACTCGGAGGCAACCAGTGCGACGCGAGATTCATACTCAAACTTGTCCCAGTTATGCCTGGGGTTCTCGAGATCCACTTCGCCCACGAAGGTCGGATTGATCCTTACAGTCACGTATTGCACTTGGTTCGACTCTTCGTACTCCCTCAAATAGATACCGCGTTGGTTGCCTCTCTTTGCGACACTGACCTAACCAACTGATGTGTAAAGAGTAAAACACCAAGTGACAAAGATCGAACATACCTCGAACAAAATGTCGAGGTCTTTTCTGTCTTTGTAGGTTTCAAGGTATTCCCAAGCCTTTTCCACTTGTATAAATCCAACGTTGAGGGGATCATTCACTGATTTTCCGGTCTGCACCACAGCAGTTTTCAGTCGGTATGGCGTATATGATAGCTTGTTTGCCTTGAGGGCGGACACAAGTACAGCTATGCACCCACAGGCATTTGGACTGATATCGAGTCAACAATAACTGGCTCAATAAACATTTACATTAGCAATTTACCTTGACATACTGGTACCATTCTTGAGATCGAGTTTGTTCAATCCATAAACAGGGACGCTTGTGATAGCGCTACCAGGTGCGTAGATATCAACACCCTGATAACCGTCCGTACAGGGACCACGGGATGACCAGGTGAACGGCTGTTCCGAAACGGACTCCAGCATAGCGTATTCGGCTTGCATTTGCGAATGTTTTACGAATGCACCAACGGTTATGAAACTGGCAGACATGCCTGCGGGCGCACCGATTGAGCTAAAACAAGGGCCATCATTTCCGGCACTTGTTACAAATATGCAACCTGACTTGGATATAGCCTCTTCTGCTAAAAGTTTTATAAAGTGACCATCTCTTGGCAAGCTACTGGATTCACCATATGACATATTGGCCAGATCAACCTTGTGCATGGCCATATGTGACGCAGCACGCGTAAGACCAGTACCGGTCTCCATTGAACCGAGGCGAGCATCGCCGATACGAAGGGAAATAATTTGGGCACCGGGCGCGACCTACCCAAAAACAACAAGTCAGATAATTCTGCCCGTCGCGCCGTATACAGGGCTATAGATATCTTACTCCGTTCAATTCAGGTTCGTCTGGGAAATTCGCAGCAGCGATACCAGCAACATGGGTACCATGGCTTCCAGATAGCGTGACAATACTATAGAGCTTCGATTCAGTATTACATAATAAAATCATCGAATACAGTAGACAATCCATTATCCTTGCCTCAACAAGTTTCCGTCTTGATAAATGTTAACCGAAAAGTTCAAGAGGTCGGCTTTGCCAAATGTATGATACTGAAGCTCTTTGCGGTAATCGGTCAAACAAGGCTGACCTAGAGAAAGTAAAAAAGTTAAATACAACAAGCCAGACTTAGGCGTGATAAACGGAGGATTCTTACCTCTAAGGTCACCGGACTCATTCACGTCAATGACCGCGCGCCAGTCCTTTCCATCATGGAAGACAACACAATCCAAAATAACGCCAGGATCTTCATAAGATTTCATCAGCTCTTTCAAGTTCTCCACTCTAGCCTCCAGATCAGCGGATTCGGCGGTCAGCTTTTCACCAGTTACAGTCGGATGGAGCTTCCTGAAGTCTGCAAGACGTTTCTGCGCTTCACTGAGCAATTTAGCATGTTCAATCTCGAAGGCTTTTCGACGATCCTGTTGAAAAAGCAGCATGGTGAGTAAACATTGAATAAAATGTTGCAGGCAGTAGCAGCATCCTTAGAAGTATAGATATACGTACCGCTTTTAACCTATTGACCAGCTCTGCCGGGAAAAGTTCATAAGCACGCTTAACGCCAATCCGATATTCTCCAGATGGACAGTTCCAGGACGGATCGAGAATAAGAGTTCGGCCACTCAGACCTTGGATCGTGGATACCTTTTGGCCGTCGCGTTCTTCAATTTTGGGTTTGACGATGGTTGTTGTTACGACATCACCTTTATATCCCCGATTTATTAGATCGCTTAGCGTTACTACTATGGGTTAGCGGATGTTACCGCTACTTACCTCCACCAGTACAGTCGACAATATCGATAATCTTTGGTTTTCCGTCGGTTGTCACCTATTCGCACCCGGTCAGTCAGAGACGGAACAAGATATTATTTCTGTGACGACGTGAATACCTTTAGTCCCGAAGCTCCAGGGTCGACACCTATGATTTGCATGACGCAAGATTAACGGTCGGAAACAATGAGAGCGAAAACCATTGCATACTTAACCTGTGTCAAGAATAGCTATAACCGTGCCACGACCATCGTATTCTGGGTATTTCTTCAGAAAAGACGCAACCTCGGTGTCGCGTTTGGGCATCAAGCCCTGCACAGGATACTCTTGAATGGGCTTTGAAACGCTGCTCATTACACTCTTTGGAGGTGCGATCTTCCCGGGACGCGCAAGCGTGCCTGAAATGCAGGGTCAGCGAACTCCGATTGACGTTGCGTTGTGTCACAATGGTGGGAAACTTGATTCATGCCGGGCCAAACAAAAATGCCCTGCAGAGGACACGTCAATCGGTCCGAATAGGTGCAATTTCTGCTTCATGCCTTCGCTTTGAGTCCAACGTGATTTCTGTGGACTCATGCTTCCCCAAATGCTTTACAAAAATGACGGTTGCATGAGCTCATGACGATATTGTTATTTCTACGAAAAGAACCGGCGCTGGAGCACTATGAAGGCTTTGCGTTTCGTTTATCTCTCATATAGTCCCGTTAGCATACTCTTTTCCTGGCAATTTCTGTTCTTCTGTACGACGGTTAATACACCGGCAGCGGCATGTGTATATGCTCTTCGTTTTTCGTGCGTCGATAAGTAGTTTTATCTAACTGGAAATACAAACATTGGTAGAAAGCGGCCATTCTCGGTGCGATAAGTATGGACAGGTCACGATGGCTACTTTGCCAAAATCTAACTTGAACTTAAGCAGCAATTGGAGATACTTATACGACTCTCGTGCTAGACGAGACCCATGATACGCAATACTATGTTTAGCAACTACTGGAAAAAGGTTGCTTATTCGTTTTTGATAGCAAACAAAGTTATGGCTTAGTACCGTTGCTTGCATGCAACGGTACTTATGGATAGAGTCTGTCTTGTTGACTTTAAGGTGCTCAATCGTTTTTCTTGTCAAAGCATCCAGACGACGCATTCTTCGTAGACTCAATTGAATTACACCTCACTACGGGAAAAGCTAGCTCTATTTTTCCGGGAATTTCACTGCTTTCCCCTAAAATTCATGTTTCAAGGGAGAAGTAGGGTAAAGTGTTGCCTTCAGTGATAGTCATCTCTACCTGTTCCGGAAATTCCCTAATTCCACTCATGGTTGGCTTTCCTGCCAGTATCACATACCGAAGACACTTTTGGAAGGTTTATGCGTCATATATTATGCTCAAAAGTTCTATATACGCTGTCAGAGCAAAATTTGTCCTCATAAAAGAGCCAATCCTATTTCAGTGAAAAGTAGGGGTTCGTCCCTACTCTAGAAAATAATGAAAAGTAGTGCAGAAAGCAGAAGTCTACCTTACTTTTCCCTGAAAACGTGAATTTTAGGGGAAACCAGTGAAATTCAGGGAAAAATAGAATCAGATATTGCGACAGGCCTGTCGCAATATCAGGTTGAAAAGCGCAATCTTTCGATATAGACACTCGGGCTTCGATCACTATTATGGCATCATTGCCGACGGATTCCACGCGTTTTCTTCCGAAGAGAGTCCATCAAATGGCTGGTAATCCGGGGAAAACAAGCAGATAACAAGTGCATTATTATTAACAGCGACTTCGCTTCTTGCTTTTCCATTACACAACGGCTAATATAGCATTGACTGTTTATACCCTTTGCTATCGTCGTTGCACAAGACAAAATTGCCATTTTTAGCGAATTTGAAGGTGTTTAGTCCTTCTCTGATCTGAAACATTCCGAAGCTGGAGGTAGCCGTCGGGTCTTGTAAGCTTGCAGGCTCGAGGCCTCTCCAGCCGAGACATCCGAGAATGTGGGCAGGGAAGGGTAAGTCTGGACAATTTATAACCAAGAAGACGGCCGTTATATTATCACAGAATGTTTTTGCTGCCACCGGTCGTATATGTTCATTCTGTGACATATATAACTTGTCATTGAATCCCTTTTTGCCTTCTTTCTTAAAAATGCAAGATCCGGGGTTCGGAGACATTCGGATTAGCGCATTTGAGTCTCTTCCTCGGACAAAAGAAAACATCGAGAAAGAAAAACCTTATTCATAGGCACCGTGTGTAACTCACGTCATCGCTTGTTCTGATCTTAAAGACAATACACATATCTCGACATTCTATTACAGACAGAGCGAAAACTGTATTAAGTGAACCGTGTTGAAGCAGAAGGATGTCTTTCATTGAGGACAGAGAGCGGTATTCTAAAAAGAGCACTGACCAAGTTGACGGCGAACTGTGGATTTTTCTGATTTCAACCCATGTCCAGTCGTTGGTTGGCAACTATTCACGCGCCAAAATCCCGGATTCTGAGTGGCTGAAATCGTTGATCCTGGTGAAACAAACAGCCACGGTTTCTACTTAACCCTGCATATGTCTAGTTTATTTGTCTCCAGGTTCCACACAGGAATGTCTAGAACTGCATAAGACCTGGGTGTCGTAAGCAAAGAATGAAAAAAAGAAGTTGTCGACAGGTTTAAAGGAAGTGGCAACATTTGTATTACTGGCATTACGAAGGCGTTCAGCCATTGTCGCTTCCGAAAGAGCGCATAGCGATAACAAAAGGATTGCATTTAAAGTGTGAAACACAAAGGGGTTTAGGATCTGTCAAGCACACGATGTCACTTGTCGTGCTTTCTGCGTTTTGCTTGGCTAATTTTCGTCATCCGCAAAGACAGCTTCACTAGCGTTTAAGCGGCGTGTTTTCGTATCTTTGGGGTTGCTTTGATAGGAATCTTTGCTATATAAAAAGAGAAAAATTCTTCTTTTTTCTTTCCTACCCCGTTTTCCAAGGCGATGCTGTTATCTAGTCAACCTATACTGCCAACATCAAAGCTAGTCTTTCAAGTATCCGAGTCAGAAGAGGACGAAAAGACCTTGCAATCCATAACGAGACGAGGAGTCAAGCAAAGGGCTGTACTGGAGAAGGCGCTTCAGACTGGATCATTGTCGGCAGCAATTCAGCTGGCCTGGGCAGAAGACGCCCACCACGACGCCACAGGTGCCTGCGTACGCTGCGGGATTGTTGCAGGATATTACCTTCAAGCACTTGAGCAACTGCCTCGACAACAACTGGATGGCCGCATTGTCTGCAGTCCAGACCTACTGGAGCTTGTTTCGCAAATGACCCACATGCTGCTCGACCATCAAGAAGGCCGGAATAATCTGCTCTGGTTTATGCCCATGTCCAAGCGTCTTTGGAGATTAGCCAAAGACCTCAAGGATGAGTCAGAAGGATCCGACTTTTATACCACCATCTCAATAGTAGCTCCTCACCAGAAAGCCATTGTCACTGTTCAAGAAGATGTTTCGGTTACCAGGATGGGTGAAGAACAAGAAGACCATCGCCGGGCCATCCGGATCACAATATACCATGCGCGGGCCCTGTTATCGCAGAACAAAGGGAAGCTTGATAAGGCCATTACCTACTACCGCAAATGCGTTTCGGTCCCGTTGCCCCTTAACAAATACCCGTTGTTTGAAGTACAAAGGCTCTTGCGACAGGCCGCTTTGGCTGCCCTGGAACGGTTGGCTTACGAACAACATCTTACCCAAGAGGCTGTTACATCCAAGTTACCCAAGAGTCCTTCGGTCACTTCTAGCACAGCATCGTCTTCATCATCGTCCTCATCTTGTTCCAACACCAAGACCTGTGCTTGCTGCGGTACCGAAAAGCGTTCCATGCCTGTTTGTGCCAAATGCCGGTCTCAAACGTACTGCAGCATTCGGTGTCTGACTGCTCACAAGAAAGCTCACCAGCCTGAATGCAAGTAATTCCCCTGCCCTTTACCCTCTTTACTGTTTTGGTCTTTTCATATAGCATCTACCTTGTATATGATATTGCCCTTGTCTTACTTCCCTTCTGCAGCTTCTGTTGCTCTGTGAGCGAGCAATGAATAAACCCTTCCTTCCTGTTCCGACAAATTTTTTGAACGCTGGGCTTTCGTTTTCCACAAACACCAGTGCTTTTAAAACAAAATGTTGCTTGTCCGCCGCATTCAGTCCTGTCTGCAGTTACCGCCTCATGTGCGCCATGCCGCAACTTACGCGAGAACGAAACCAGAACGATTCTTACAAACCATTGTCCTTAGCGACGGCGCCACATTTACGGTACGATCGACCTCACCGCGGTCCGAAGTACGGCTAAACAAAGATATTCGTAATCACCCTCTATGGAACCCGGCCATGCTCAAGGAGGGTGTGCGAGATGAGAGCGAACAATTGTCCAAATTCCAGAAACGATTCGGCGCTGATTCTAATCTCGGCGACCTGTCTTGGATTGAAACTGACGAAGCCATGAATGCGTCCATTAAGAAAGCTGCTGCCAGTGGAGGTTACAAGAAGCCATCCGCAGACAAGAAGTCAGGACGAGGAAAGAACAAATAAGAACTGTCTATTCTTGTACACAATATATACACTCTTATTCTTCTTTCAACAACAAAAAGAGACGTTTTTATTGCTGGTCAAGCCTACGATGATATTCCTCAGCATGGTGCAGAATATCATCTGCACTGGTGATGGATCTATATAGACAAATGGTTATTGATTAAACGCCATTCCCAAGAAATCATTTCTTTTTGCTTACTTGATCTTATCCAGAGGGTACTCCTTCTTCAAAAGATTGGCCAGTACTTTTCCAGGACCGAAGCAGATAAACTCTTCGACATCTTGGCTTTTGCAGAAATGGATACTTCGATGCCACTCGACTGTGGAAGTGACTTGTTGTACGAGTAGCTCTGGAATCTCTTCTACTGAAGCGTACTTTACGGCCAAATCAGCCATTCAACTCCCCCTTATCTGCAACGCAGCAGCACGAATGGCTACCACTTACTGGTTTTGCTGTAACATTCGAAATGACTTTGACGCACGGTTTTTGAAAAGTTATCTCTTTGAGCGCATCTCTCATTACATCTGCTGCTTGCTTCATAAGAGTACAATGAAAAGGTGCTCTATTAACGTATTTTACTAAGTGCCATCAGAACACGGTAGAGGGATGAGTAAACTTACGAGACTGGCAGATCAACTGCTCTGGCTGCTAAACGCTGAGCCTGAAGAGCTCTTGAAGTTTCATCCACACCTTTACTAGTACCGCTGATGACCACTTGGAACGACTAATAAACAGTAAAGAACACGTCGGGATCACAGTATGTTATTTTCACGCATGTACATGTGCAACAAGGCCTACTTACACTGTTGATATTCGCTAATTCGACCAATTCTCCCTTGGGTAAACTATCATTAATTTTCTTTATGGCCTTTTCGAGTTCGGATAATTTGGCTTTGCGAACAACCAAAGCCGACATGGCCGTCTGACCCTGACGGTCGGCTACTGCACGGGTCATGGCTTCACCCCGCAGACGCACCAGCCGCACTGCATCCGTCAATGACAAGGCACCCGTGGCTACCAGCGCCGTGTATTCTCCAAGCGAATGTCCCAACGCATATTGACACGCCTTGGCTACATCAAAACCAAATTCAATCTGCAGGACGCGGAGCATGGCAATGGACGTGGTCAGAATAGCCGGTTGAGCGTTCTCTGTCAACTTAAGTTTCTCCTATTAATTACAATTTTAATAACGAAAAGAGGGAGAGTTATTTAGTTTATCGTGGTTTTCTTTTTTACCTGCTCGCCGTCAAATATCAGCGATCGTAGGCCACATCCAATCGCTTCATCAGCTTCATCAAATACGAGTTTGGCAGAGCGAGGATATAAATGATAAAGGTCCTTGCCCATACCGACAAACTGTGAACCTTGGCCTTTCCTCCGCGTTTTTGCAGTCTTAATATTAAACAAGAACAGTGCCCTCCCACTTTTTCACATGACATGGGCCATCTCACCAGGAAACAGAATGGCGCGATGCGACTTTTCAATACCGGCAATACTCTGCCTCCAATTATTTTCCTTTCTTAAATAAAACAGGGGTGGGGTTTGGGAACTAACCATCCATGTTCGTCTGAATAGGGATCGCGATACAGCTGCCATTATTATGCAAACACTGTCAGTTACTAACAAGAATATCCAGGGTTTTTAACCTTTTGCTCCGATTTTGTCTGTGTAACGTCATGTTTCTTGTTCGTTTCCATGGTTGGAGATTCAGGGCCATGATAGGAAATGACGGATTGACAGTGGCGGCATAATGGGGCTGTCGAGCTTTCAGAAGACAACATGTGTAAGCCTCTCAGGTCATCCACTTGATCATCTCGACTGTTCCTCCGGAATTGAGGGTTGCTGGACATGACGCTGACCAGGTCACTGTGCATTGTCTTGGATATCGCGTCATCGTCGTCTGGATTCCTGCGGTCCATCTTGAACTGCTTTATCAGTAAGTAACCCGTAATTACCCCTAAGAACATGAAAAGTTTAGTACACAGTCTAGGATGATTCCTTTGGCGTACATACAGTCAAAAGAATACAGGTCGGCGGATAAACCGCCCATGGCTTGACAGGAAATCAAGATGCCTGTAGTAATGTTGCATGCAATCACGCCGACACTACGTGTAAAAAAAATAGAATGATCGAGTCAGAAGAAGATATAAAGTGACTTTTAGGATAGAGCGTGCTTACGAAAAGATGATGCCGCTGGATAGTAGCGACTTGTGTAAGCTATTGCTGAACATGCGATAATGACGATAGATGACCATCAGAAATGCAATGGATAGAAACGCGTTACTGAGAATGTCAAGCACCAGTTTGGCTATAGCTGGCCATTCCACTGCAAGAAAAGCCGTCAGTTATGAACGATTGCAAATTCCCCACCTTTGAAAAATGGGATAGTTTCCAGTAACTCACAGTTATGGAGCTGTCACAGGGAAACATGTGTGAGCAAAAAGCTTCCAACCACTAAATTAGCAACTTACAATGCAATTGCCTGTGAAATCCTTATAAGTAGGAACTCTGCCGAGCGTTGCATAAAGGCCAATCAAAGCGAAATATCCCAGGTTAATAAGTGAGCCGACAATAAGAAGCCATCGTGCACGATCGTAGCAAATGTATGCCTTGTACAGCAAGATGCTTTGTATACAGCAACCAGCGAGATCTACGCCCACGATGGACACCCAGTATCGCTAATAATAATAAAGTGATCAGGTTATTGATCTGTACTTTTGACATTCGTTGATAATGATACTTGCGAAATCACAACTGAGGTCGGTGACGGGCGCCAAAAGACTACAAAGAATGGAGAACAGAGCCAGAAATACTTCGAACAAGACGGCGATATGAATAAGTTTTCGTGTCCGACACACGAGTCTGGCAGCTGTCAGTAGCTGCCATACGCAGCATGTAAAGCAGATGCTCATGTAGATCATTGTATAGGACGCTGTGTGGAACTGGTCCAGAACCAATTGCGGGATGTTAGTAGTATCGTTCTCCATCAATAAAGAGACAAAGGGATTAAGACAGGAAAAGAAGAGTGAAACGACACGGGAAATAATAGCATTTTCTTTTATTCTTTTATACGTTCGTACATTGCCTTTCTTTCTTTTGTCATCCTAAATTGCACGCATTTCCCTTTGTGCTATGGTTCTTTTCCAATGGGAAGGTTCACTCGAGAAAACATTGATCTGCGCGTCGCAACCCTGAGGCTTGATTGATACATATAAATGGACAGTTTGTGCACTTCAAGAGCATGTATTTTCTATCTCCTTAATGGGTCACATCTAAAGTGTACTTTGGAATCAGTGTATCTCGTAAGGCCAGAAGCTGATCGGCCATGCTCTTTTGTTCGCCTAATTTGGATATTCAACCGCTCTCGCCCTCCATTTCATTATACCTGCCGCCCTTCTTTTCAGTGTTAATTAATGCTCGTTATGCCCTTGTAGACATGCGACCACCTATTAATACGTATAAAGAGTGACTAGGAATCTTTCTGGTTCCATATTTTCAAGGCTTACAATGAGAACAGTGGCTACATAACTCCCAATATGGCCCTTCTTTTGTTTTTCTTAAACTTTATACAACAGTCGCGTTGCCAAAAGTATGGACTACTGAGATGCATGTTATGCAGTTTCCAGTTCGCATCTTCCCCTTTTTTATTGGCAACTATTAGACAGGGCGTTTTGCCCTCTTGCCAAATCGAGGTTCTTCCGATTCCGATCCGATCCGATCTTCGTGACTGAAAGAGTCACACAGCATGAACGAAAAAAAAATTAGGTTAATGAATGTTGCTTCCCCTGCTTTCATGCTCTCTCACCAATTCTTGAACGGATTGCGTTTCGTCACTATGGCAGCGGCGACTTCGACGCCTTCAAGAGCCAGTAGCAGCACGACTTTGTTGACCAATGGACTTCCCAGCTCTATTGAGGCTGGAAGCATCAAGGCCACATCCATGGAAACTAAAATGGTTGAGGAGACAGCTCGACTCGTCCATCCAAACCCACGTGCCTTTAAAGGTCGTCTCGGTTATGCGTAAGTACGAAACAAAGGTTTTTGTGTTTTTTGTGTGCCTGCTCTTGGTCCAACGGTAGGCCCTTATTGTGCTATAGATGCTTGAATACGCTTTTAAGGAAACAGAAACCACCTGTTTTCTGCTCCCGGACTTGTCGAATAGGTAAAAAGGAGATAGTACAATCCGATAACATGAGGCGGAAGAACTTGAGTCATCTTTTAGATACGATCAAGCAGAAAGGTCTTGGTTTTGTCAAGAAGCTCGCTCTTCAGGTAAACCAGAATCATAAGAAACGAACATTAAATTGATTTCTTTTAATAACAAACCAATAACGTAGAATGTTCAAGATTTAAAGACATTGATCGAATGGAACGAAGGTGAGATAAACTCTTCCTCACTCTCTTCCCGATTCACCGCCTACTGACATGGCAATAAAAGCGAATGGTATAAAGTTTATGCGTATATCGAGCGATCTCTTTCCATACGCCAGCCATGACGAATACGGATACTCGTTGGATTTTGCACGAGATCAATTAAAAGAGATCGGTGAACTGGCTATGCTATATGACCATCGTTTGGTACATAAGTTACGCTTTGGAGGCCAGAGATAGTCTTCACCTGACCACGGTTGTATGTAGACGACTCATCCAGGACAATATAATCAGCTTGGGTCACCTAATCCTACGGTTGTTGCGAGAACAATCAAAGACCTTAGCTGTAAGTAAGCTAATATTTTCTGGTAACCAACAGCTCACATATCTGTCTCTCACATAGACCATGCCGCTATGATGGATCTCATGGGTTTGCCGCCTGATTCGGTCATGATTATGTGAGAAGGAAAGGGTGGATAGATTTTGCAGCGTTTAACTAACCACAACATGTTCTATGAGATGTATAGCCACATGGGCGGAGTCTATGGTGAGTTATGATCGTTGGTATTGGAAAAGATCAGAGAGTTCACTGATAGCCACATATTAGGTGACAAGGAAGCCACCATTGCAGTAAGTCAATAAGAAGGGCAAAGGTTAAGGACGGCAGGGCTTTACTGAACAATCTTCTTCTTTCAGCGTTTTGAAGAAAACTACAAACAGCTTCCCGAAGCAATTCGGAAACGGTTAGTGCTAGAAAATGATGAACTCGGTTATTCTGTTTCCGATCTATTGCCCGTCTGTGAGAAATTGGGCATTCCACTTGTCCTTGATTGGTACGTACAACTCGAAAGAGAAAGAAAACCACAGCGATCCTCACTTCACTGATTTTTGTATTTATCTTAGGCATCATCACAGGTTTGTCTAATTTATACATAGTTTATTAGCGGTTCGTGGCAATAATATACGAACAATGGCATTATACAAAGCATCAACCCCGGAAATGTTAAAAGCCTTTTGAATATTGTTCCTGCTATCAATGCGACCTGGACAAGACGCGGACTCAAACCAAAGGTACAATAGTTTTCCTTTATACTGGGTCCCCATTAGTTTATCTGACCAAGAGCATATAGCAACACTATTCTGAATCAAGACCGGGTGCTGTATCTGCCGTGGAAAGAAGAGCTCATAGCGATAGAGTCATGGTAAGTAATATAACATTAAAAAGAGCGGGCGCGTTTCTGCTGTTATATATAAACACGTTATTAGTATTTACCTCCATCAGGAGACGATGTCGATTTAATGATTGAAGCCAAAGAAAAAGGTAATTATACAGGTCGACCCTTCTTGTTGCAACGAGGCTTACTGGATGTATATCTAGAGCAAGCCGTGTTCCAGCTATACAAGCTTTATGCGTTACACCCCGTAGACGATGACGTTTGGATACCTGACCCGAACGGCAGCCAACCAAAGCAGAAAAGAGTAGCCAAGCGTAAAGCGGCGAGCAAGGATACTGAAATAGAGGCAGCCATCATGGAGTCTGAAGCCGTCAAAGAAGAGGAAGTGAACATAGAGATAGACTGTAATGTGGTCGGCATTCGGACGCGAGGACAACGACGCCTCCAAGCCCAATTGGCATCAGATCTGTCCCAAAAGCCAAAAAGAAAGAAGACGTAGAGACAAAGAGAAGCATTAGAAAAAGTAGGACCAAAGTCATGCGGGTCTCGCTCTTTCCTTGGCTCAAAGACATATTATGTAATATAGATATTATTATAACATACTCTTGCCTTCTGTGTCTTCAAGGCGTACCCTTTTCCGTCCATGTTAACAGAGGTGTAAATCTTCCAGTCAGAAAACGCGTCATTAATATGGAAAGCAAAATGGAAGCGTATAACTAGAGGAAACGACGAAAAAGGTTTTTGCTTCAGGAGGATCACTACGCAAGTACGATGGTCGCAAATCTAAGGTGTCGCCTCAGCAATGAGTTTAGATACGTGAAAACGTTTGTTCCGTCTTTGTCCCAGGATGTGCCTCAGAGAAAGATCTGGGCCTTGTTCATTTTTGGGGAAACACGTAATACTACTTTGTTTGCGTCACAGTCTTGATCCATCAAGCATTTCTCGGGTACGCACTGTACGACGCCGCAAACGCATGTCCATGGTCGCAGCAACCGCATTCGCAGATGGCCAATCTGTCCGTACGTTATACTGCCAGACTAGATACATCAGATCAAGAAAGAGTATGTTTACTCACGTTCCATTAACATCAAAAGACATGGATTGCTCTCATCTATGTGGGTGGATTACGCCATCCTGATCACGGTCATCAGAATATACTGCCGGGACTGGAAGTCGGATACGTCCAAATCGTTACCCGCGGAAGATACAATGCGAGTGCGTTCACCACATATCCGCGGGATCCAAGCGTCTCGGGCTCGGTGCTGTACACTGGAGATGGCAGCGCGACAGAAGTGGCATTGGCAACTGCCCGAAAAGAATAGTAACTCCAATGTCCAAAAGATGGAAGACCCGACAAACCGTGGCTACGATGTTGGAAGTACCGATCCGCAGTCGTAACTTACCACGACAGATAGTCTGTTGCCGCTCGACACAGAACATTGATGCGTCTTGGCGGTGACGCTATCGAGAAAACGGTCTACGACTGCTGTGAACGATAATGCAGGGTTCAAGAACTTGAAATGAAGCGGCTGCGCGGGCAATTCCACACATGGACATGCATGGCTTGACCTTAGTCGAGCATATGACTACTGGCAGGATTAACCAGGTGAACCAGTTCTCGGACTTGTAGGGGCGCATCACTTTTGGACCTCTACCGCTGCGTAGACCGCTTACCTCACAGTCTTTGAAAAGACCTTCAATGGTGTGCAGCCTACGGCTTCCTCCTCATAAGTAGGTAAGCTGCAAAGGCCGTTCCTGCTGGGTAGAGACAGCGCCATCATCATAGTTTCAAGGACGGCGCAAGGCTACATTCCTTTAGGCGTGCTTGGGACTATGCTTGATGAGCTTGTGAACATGCTGGCTCTGGTGAAGCATCTCTAAGAAGTCGGCGAGTATGAGTGCGCAGAGCAAGAAAGATCTTCTGCCCGTTCTTGCTTGCTTTCAAGGCAACTGAAACATCGCGACAATTCAGAATAAAAACCGTAAAAAAAGCAACCTTGCATTCATGGATAAGCACGACTGTGATAAAGCTTTTGCTGTTGTTCAATGTATGATTTGGTTGTGTTAATGCGTACACTGCTGCGCTGACCTGTCTGATCGCCCGACCGCAGAAAGTTGGAAATGTGCACGGACTTGGTTTTGAACACAGCCTCAGACAGCAGATTCTCAAATACACGCCGTTGTCAAGCGGGAAGAAAGAGCGAAAAGCTGCACCGCAAAAACTCCTCCGTTCTCAGCATCAACTTTCCATGCAATAGAGACGCTCGATGTACGTACAAGACAGTAGCATGACGAAATACTGCAGCTCTGCCCGGAAACATCACCGAAACCGGATATCCTGATGTAACGTAACACATGACCCGGCTGCAAAAGGCCTTGACTCTCTTTTCTTGGCTGTCTGTTTCCCCGCCGTTTTCTTCCTGGAATTGTGAAAAAGGTGACAATGGCTACGACACCTCCGGCAACACCGTCTTCACCACGACCTGAAAAACCACAACAGCAACGGACTTTGACGCTAGGTCCGACTGCACCCATACACGACTGGGAAGTCGAACGAATAACGGTAAAAAAGAAAGGCGTTATCCGTCACCAAGGGAAAGAAAGGGCAATAGCTTATATGTATCACATAGTTGATACGTGATTGTGCCGAGTATCGAGAGCGAGCAGAACGTCTCGAACGTCAAATACAAGAAGAACGTGAGACCTATGAAAGAAACACGGCCAGTGTACGGAGGAACTCTATCTATTTCCTTACGTACGACATCCTTTTTAAATTGCATTCTCTTCAACTTAGTTACTTCGGGAAGTCAAGATGAAGGAAGCATTACTGGAAAAACGAGTTCAAGATATGGAACGCCATCTTATTGAGCAGGTGGAGTACCGGAGTGGAATGGAGGCGTGTTATGTAACGTGGTTTTTGATACCGATAACTGTGAGGGTTATAGATTCAGGAGATGCAGCGTCAGATGGACAAGGAGAGACGAGATCATGCAGAAGAGATACAAGAACTCAAAAGTCACCATGAAAGTATGCTGATAGCTCAAGAGAAAAAGCATGATCGACGGCTAGCAGCACTTCAGGAACGACTTAGTACTAGTAACAACAGCAAAGATGTTTCGGACAATGGAGGTGAAATAGACAAGCTGCGCCAAGAATTAGCACAAGAAAGAGAAGAAAGGGCTCGTGAACGAGCAGCATGGCTGGAGCAACAGCAGCAAAAACAAGAGCAGAAGAACGAGGATGAAGTTGTAAAGGCAGAGGACGATCTTGCAAGACGAGTAGCCGAATTGGAAAACCAATTGGATCAGGAACGCAAAGAACGCAAAGAAGCGCTCCAAGAGTTGGAAAAGCGGCACAAGGCCAAGACGACCTCATTGATACAGACCCACGACAGCGAAATGCGTCGGATGCAAGAAATGTTTATCAACGAGAACCAACAGTCCGTTATGCACCATGAAGCGCAAATGCAAAATCTGCGGTCAGAATACGAGGATGCTTTACGGGAAGCCAGAGAACAGCTTGAGATGGAAAGGGAAGTTTGGCGTATCGAGCGCCAGACCGCGCTTGATCAAGCCAAACGGTTGGCCGATGCCGCAAAAGAAGAGGCGTTGCGAGAATTGGAACGCGAATGGCGCGAGAAATACCAAGACCTGGAGGCATCCATGTCTAAAGATGCTTCTGAAATCCAAACTTACTGGCAGACAAGGCTGGATGAAACGCAAAAGGCTCGTGTGGCTCAGGTCACGCGCTTGAAAGGTGAAATGGAAGTCGTCAAGGATAGACTTGGGAAAGAGATTGAAAGAAGACGAGCAATGCAAGCCAAATTGGTTGTTGCCCAGGATCAGGAAAGGGTAGCTAGAGCCGAGGCTCTGGCGTCCGAAAAGCGTGTCAAGGAACTGCTATGCCAGCTCAAAAAACTAAGCAGGGTAACTTTAAAGAGGTCTACATCTGGTGTAATCTGTTATTGAACCGTCCTTCTCCCATTTATTACAGTTACAACATGATTATCAAGCTGCATTTCGCTTGGGTCAAGACTTGCTCGCATTGTCAGCCTGTGACCAGCCTGTTGATCCTGAATCCAAGCTCAGTGAATTGTTGCAGAAATCTCTGTGTAACCTATCCACATGCATGTCGTATCAGGCAAGTACCCCAGCCATTCTCTTTTTAATCGGACGCGTTGCTCACTTTTCTTCTACTGCTAGGATGAACCCCAATTTATCCCAGGTATCTTGTAAAGTCTCACTACATATATACCCCCATCCCATTGCGTCCTATTTGGAGGCGCTTACATTAGCCAGTCATTTGACGCCATATTTAATAGATACTTTTAAAAGCAATGAGAGAAGGAGGAGAGAATGCAATGATGGGTGAAAAGCCAGTTTACCCTCATCAGCCAAACAGGAAAGAGAAATGGGGCTGATTATGTATATAGATGTGTGTCATGCTGTTGTATTTACATTACGTTTCTTGATAGCCAGCTCTTTTTGATCAGTAAACAACTTGCAGAGCGCCCGAGTAATCCGTAGATCTTGGATATTGTGTTGTCTACTGAACTCCTGTGCCAATTGTTCCGGGTTATCTTTGACTCGCACTCGGACAGGTTGCTTTTTACCCGTTTCTAGTTCGATGTTAATCGTAATCACCACTGGATTGTCATCCTCCTCTTGAGGTACTTTCGGTTGTTTGAGCGGGATCGGCGAAAGTCCTGGAGGCTTCGAGTATTTGGGTCTATTGGGATTAGAGAACCGACCACTTTCATTGGCGATCTGGGAAATTGCGTTCTTGAAGAGTCCAGGTGGAGGTCGCACAGTACGCTCCGGACGAGGAGGATGATCCGTCGTCGTTCGTACTGGTGCTTGTGATGATGGTGCTGGCATCTGGGTATTATTATTATTATTATTATTGTTATTATTATTCCAGGCATCTTGAGTATTCCAACTTGGCTGCTGCTGTTCGTGATTCATCCAACTTGGCTGTTGGTTTTGCTGAGGTGGTTCCTGGTTCATCCAAGCCGGTTGCTGGTTCTTTTGAGCTGGTTCTTGATTCGCCCAGCCTGGCTGTTGGGTTTGCTGAGGTGTTGATTGATTGATCCAGCTTGGTTGCTGCTGACCCCAGCTTGGCTCGTTGTTCGTGCCCTGAGCATAAGACTGCCAATTAGACGCTGCTTCCTCCTTCTTTGGTTGCTGCTGCTGCTGCTGCTGTTGTTGTTGTTGTTGATTCGGTTTTTCCCAGAAAGGCACATCCACCAAATTATTACTGGTCCATGGATTATTGCCTGTCGGTGGTGGTCGTAAAGTGCGCAGCTCGTGAGTAGTCTTTTGTGGTGCTGGTGGTGGTTTCTTGCTGACAGGCTGCGGCTTACTAGCCGGTTGCTGCTTCTTGGAAGGAGGAGGAGTACTACCTTTCTTTTTTCCTGACTTGCTAGAAGAAGGAGACAAGCCAAGCTCCCTTTCTGCCTTTTTCACAGCGGCAATCATTTTCTCTTTTGGAACTTGGCCCTTGAGTCGTTGTTCCAGAATAAGCTTTTCGTCAATGGGTTTGAAATTCTTTCCGCGTCGATGAAGGTTCCCCGTGCCGAGGCCATTCGGCCCTAATTTCACATTGGGGTCGGCCAAGGAATTCCAGGCAGCCAGGACATCGCTTTGCTTGGGAGCTTGATCGCCCCAGGCTCCAACTACCGGTCCGTACTCCTCGTCACTGTCGTCTGAATAGCTCATTGACAGTCGAAAGTGGTCCGTGTTCGGAGTTGCCTGAACGAAAGAAAAAAATGTTGCTGGAAGAAGACGACAAAATGCAGCCCGAGTCACTGGATTACCAGGAAGTTAGGGCGTATCATATCCTCGTGCTTCATAACAAACGAAGCACTTTTCTGATCTGAAAGTTTAACCGGATCACACATCTTCTCCAAAGGAGGTCAGCCAGATTTACGTAAAATGAAACGGGGTATTATTAGCAAGGAAGTTGCTAAGGAGGAAGCTGGCACCCTGCTGAGTGTAACGAAGTTCCACGGTTATTGGAAGATTTCTGCCTTCTGTGAGTACAAGATTAAGCAGTACCCTCTTGTGCTTTCCCAAACAGTCCATTTTGGTCATTCTGTTGTTTTGTCATTGTTCGCAAAGAAAGTTTCCTTAGCACTTCAGCTGCATTTTAAGGGGGTGGGAGCGGGTCAGGGGTTCATTGTTCTCTACGAGCTTATAAACTCTAATCAGCCAAATAAGCAAAGCTTAACTACACCCTCTACTTTTCCCCCTTCTTAATCAACGACGATGAGAGCATCCAATTGAGCGAATTCCTCATAGAAAACCTATAATACTAGTCAATGCATGCTTCGATTGAATATCCTCAAAGAACTACACTTACTCGCAACAAGTCGATGCCGTGCTTCACATCATCCGTGCCACCAACTTCACGAATAGAATGCATGCTTAACTGAGGATTGCCAACGTCTATGCCAAAGAAACGAGTTCAACGATTAATGCGGTAGGATTTTCAGGTTTACGGTTCCCATCCCCCCTCACCGACGGTCCGCAGTCCTAACTTGGCACTTAACATTGGTCTAATGGCAGACAGTTAGCAACAGTTTTCTTCTGCGCAGAAGCAACAGCTTACCCAATCGTGGAGCCACATGGACTATCGTTACGAACAACAAATTCCTGAAATGATATATTAGATCGAAATTAGTATGTGTCATGAATACAGTCCGCGCGATATATCGATAGGGTCCGTGACGAAAAAATACGATCGTTATATCAAGAATATCGTTATATCAAGTGGACACACTTCTGGAAAAAGCAAATCCATGATTGAAGAGGTCGATCGTATATCGAGAATATCGATTTATCAAATATCGATATATCGCGCGGGTACTGTAGCATGTTAATCTCTCCCTCTCACACACACACCTGGATCGGTATCGAATGTTTCTTTGCCAACTCCTTGAGGACTAGGCTCGTGACCGCTGTGGTAGCATATCTCTGGAAAGCCGTTCTTGGTAATCAGTAAAGGAAACCTTTTGCCTTACTATTTCTTACTGACCTGGTTTGCATTGATCTTGATAACAGTGCCCTTGTGCATCTGAGGACGGTGATTTTCTTCATGCTTATCAGCATAGTTGGGATGGATAGCATGTGCCATGTCGGCACTGACGAGGATACTCTTGTGCATAGCCTCTTCAAACGCCGTGGGTGACGATGCTTCGACACCAGCGATTGCAGTGCTTGCTAGACGCTGCAAGGTGGCGGGTAGCAAGTTGGAGTCGGCACCGTGAGCCGTCAAACTTCCGATCTCTTCATTGTCAAACAAGGCAGCTACTCGCATGTTGGGGTCGTTTTCAACGTCTTTTGACTGAGTCAGTGCCTTTATCGCACAGAAAGACATCTCCAAGTTATCCAAACGAGGCGAAAAGATAAACTCATTGCACGCTCCACCAATCGTCGAGGTCTGACGTGAAAGTAGTTAATCATCACCATGAAAGTTACCAAGTCTCTTCCATGTCACCTGCGTGTCGTATAAAGCCAGCTCAAAATCTCTTATTTGGCTCGCTTTTATATCAAATCACACACATCAGTATACCTATAGTAACACTGAGCGGCATATAGCAATGCACCTACGTTCAACGTTCATTTCATCGGCCAGCACGCGGATCAACAAAGGATGATGGCTTTGTTCTGCCTCTACAGGTGAAGGAGATTCGACCTTGTTGAGTTCTCTAATAGTATCGCATTCAATGAATCTAAGTTGTCCATCCCTCTCTGCAGGAAACAAGCACTTACGCTTTAGCAACAGTAGCAAGGATTGGGGCAAGTTGATTCTCCTTGTTAAAAGTAAACTGGAAACAGCTGTATTCAGATTATACAATTTTATGGCAAAAGCAATGCCAAAATGCGGCACTTACGCTGTCGTTGGCTGTTCGGTCGAGATGGATAGCCAAAGTTGGAATACGCAAAAGTGATCTCATCGACGAATTGTTCGGTTATGTCTGCACAAACTGCCGTGGCAAAAGCTCGCTTACCTGTTGACCTTTACCAGAGTATGACGAAAACTGCCATCCTTTTGCTCAACCATCACACGTCCAGCAACGCTCAAGTCACGATCAAACCAAGTGTGCCTTGATCGCAGTGAGTTAATTCGGCCCTGCGCGTTTGTTTCTTATTTGCACATGTCCTTACCAGATTCCTCCGCCGTATAACTGCACGCCAACTTCCAAATAGCCGCTTTTCTCCTT
The DNA here is from genome assembly GCA_000787465.1 of Thermomucor indicae-seudaticae. Classification (NCBI taxonomy): domain Eukaryota; kingdom Fungi; phylum Mucoromycota; class Mucoromycetes; order Mucorales; family Lichtheimiaceae; genus Thermomucor; species Thermomucor indicae-seudaticae. The sequence continues at coordinate 26,139 of JSYX01000463.1, forward strand.
TTTCGAAATCGGTTTCACCTGAATTCCGAAAGGTTCCTCCGTCAGTATGCACATCCCACAGCACTTGTTTGGTGAATAGGAACCTTCAAGCACGGCGAATCAGTATGAGCGCCGACAATCGAAAACCCGTTTCCAGGTCGATATCGACCGCCAACGATAAACGCCACAATTGAGGACCCGTTACGAGTAAAGTAGTATTTTCCATTGGGCTTTAGGCGGCCGTTCCAGCTTTCGCGTTCCTTGATCTCCTCAAAGCCAGCCTAAACGGTGGGGGAGGAGCATAGCGGCGTTACTCATAAGTAAGCTCAAGGCACGTTCTGCCAACCCATCTACCTACCTCTCGAAGTAGATTGGCTGCTTCATGCGTAGCATGGAAAGGCGATGGAGACTTGTTTACGAATTCAATGAATTCGCGAGCTGGGAGAAGACACACACACACGTTTGAGATTTTCGTCACACTGCATTGCAGTATAGTAATTCCTTTATACCTTCTTGAGGGACGCTAGGATTAAACTTGACAACTTATATTAGCATGTGAATAGTGATGAACTTGCTGCAGTCATACTAGTTTACCATTACGTTTGCGGTCTTCCCAAGTATCTGGTCACTTTTCGCGCACCAGCTGAGTAAAGGTTCGGAAAAAGAAAATGCCGCCAGATCGGACGGCTGCATAAAGGCTGTAGGCGTTCCGCTAAAGACCGTGCGTGCAAATGCATCCTCGGCTTGTTACAGATGGCATCAAACTTACAAGTACATCTTCCTTTTCAAGTTGAAAAGATGCCATGGACGTTTAAACGGGCAATATGATACCCGTAAAATAATCTGAGCTCATCGACATGCGAAACCAGGTCCCAAGGTAAATGGGCCTCTTTCTCGTATTGTACACTACAGGATTTTTCCCGGAGATTTGCGACAAGCATACGTTTTTGGCGCCCATGAAGAAAAGACTTGCGCTTCAATGCTGATTGACATTGCGTCTTAAAAATGAAAGGTTGGCGTGTGTGGATTGCGCTCATGATAAAAGTGGTTTGCGCTACCCTTTTAAGACACATTGCGTAGACCCAGCATTTGAAATGCGTGAGTCCGGTTTGCACTCTTGGGACGAACGTTTTCGCGCCGGCCGGCTGCGCTGATGAGTAAAG
>JSYX01000465.1:0-28190 GCA_000787465.1 Thermomucor indicae-seudaticae
ATTTCGATTTCACCGTAAATCTTTATTAAAGCATGGCGCAAATTTCACTTGATGTTGACGCAAATACTACCCGGAGGACGCAGAAGTTTATTCAAAAAATCAATAAATCTTTTCACATTGAAGAAAGAGACTATGCAGCAATCAAGATACGGATAGTGTTGGTGTTACCAAGACCACCTTTCCATCCCTGGACAATCACAACCGAGTCGTTGGACTTTATGAGCCCGGACTTTTTGGATTGGGCGATACCCCACCTAATGCGTGCTTCAACGTCATCCCGCCAATCGGGCAATATGTCTTTCCGGTAAATGAAAGGGAACACGCCACGGTGCAAGTGCGACTGGCGCGCTGTTTCTTCGTTGCGCGTGACGACCACGATCGGTTGTGAGGGCCGGTACTTGCTCGCCAATCGAGCTGTATGGCCCGATTTGGTGAGCACAAGGATAGCGCCTGCGTTCTGTTCAGCTGCTGCCGACACAGCTGCGCACGCGATGGTCTCAGTCGTATCGGTTGGCCACGGCGTCAACGAGCGTAGTTCGTTAAAAAGTGGCGGGTAGCAAATGACCGATTCGGCGAGGACGCACGTCGCCGCCATCGTTTGGACGGCTTCGACCGGATAAGAGCCCTTGGCCGTTTCTCCAGACAACATAACCAGATCCGCACCATCCAGCACAGCGTTGGCCACGTCCGAGACCTCCGCCCGTGTGGGTCGTGGATTATACGTCATCGACTCGAGCATCTGCGTCGCGCACGCCACCGGTTTGCCAACCAAATTGCATTTGGCAGTCATCATCTTTTGGGCGACAAAGACGCGTTCGCACGGGATCTCGATCCCCATATCGCCGCGAGCAATCATGATGCCGTCCGCTTCGGCCAAGATATCGTCAAAGTTTTCGCACCCCTGGTGGTTCTCGACTTTGCAAATGATCTTGATGTTTTCACCGCGTTCGCCCAGTGTACGCCGAATGTCCTTGACGTCTTGACCTCGCCGAATGAAGGACGCAAAGATCATGTCCACGCCATGCTGGACGCCCCACTTGAGGTCGTTCTTGTCCTTCTCGGAAAGCGCGGGCAGGTCGACGGGTGCCTTGGGCAAATTGACGCCCTTGCGCGAGGCTAGCTTGCCACTGTTCATCGCTCGTACCTTGACACAAGCATCCTTTTCGCTTTTTTCTAGCACCTTGAATGAAAGCGTACCATCGTCCACGTAGATGGTTTTGCCGGCTTGCATGACTTTAGGCAAGTTCTTGTAGTCGACATACATCACCTTGTCGTCACATTGTGTTTCGTACTGGTCGTCGACTGTGATGATCATTTCGTGGCCTTTGGAGATCGGGATATCTTTTTGGTCTCGCATCACGCCTGTGCGTATTTCAGGGCCCTCGGTGTCGAGTGCAATGGCTAGCGCTTTCTCTGGGCGTTCTATACATCAATCGCTAAGTTTAGCTCACGTTGCTTTTTCTAATCTACGAGGTTTCGTTTCAACGGGGACCTGCTGCAGCCGCCCGCGCATTGTTTAACACGGACTCGTGGTACTGGGAATATTTCGTCAGCGATTATTTGTATCTAAAAGTCCATCGTTCGCTTGGTAAATACACCATAATCGCCGTGAGAGAAGTTCATTCGAACAATATTCATGCCCGCGTCCATCAAGTCGACCATTTTCTCGGTGCTGTTCGTTGCAGGGCCGATGGTGCAAATGATGGACGTCTTTCGATTGTTTTTCGGCTCGATATCGACGTCCATCCCCGCAATCCATTGCATAGTAAATTGAATAGGTGCTGGAGGTATTGAACCACTGGACGAGAACATTATCAGCTAACGTAAAGAAGGAAAAAAGGGAGTGTGATTTCCTATTACCGGCCTTTGATGATTCTTTCTTCAAATGCGCATGGGGACGGGGAAAGGTTAGCCATGGGTTTTCTGCACACTTACAAAACTCAACATCATACCTGTCGATAACATATAGTCCATTTAGGTACATAGTCCAGTCATTCATGCATGCTGATTCCCCGAAGTCGGTAAACCAATCAGTCACACAGTTAGCAAGTAATAGACGCCTTGACCAGGACCGCATCAACAGCTTTCAGACGAGCATTCTTTTGACCTCAGTTTGATTGATCGTTTCTCTCTTTTTTCTAGCAAAGATATTTTCGTTTCACTCTTGTCCATGATATGATAAACAGGTGACGAACCCAGTCTTTGTCAAGACGTGGTACAAAAATAGACTTTACAGGTTGCACGAGAGCAGCATTCGAAAATAAACACGATAAAGCAAATCAATGACCCATTTCGTTCTTCCTCCTCCTTCCCCTCCTTTCTTCCTTTTTGTGTTCCAATGTCTCTGGACACTAATAATGTTACAGTCTCTCTTTCTCGCCTCGCCCTAGCCAAAGCCATCAAGACTCCTGACGCAGACGAACCAGAAGCAGAATCATGGACAAAAAGCGTCATATTTAATCAATCGCATGTTTCTGAATCTATGCGCAAGAGTATCTTGTTTCCTTCTGGTCAGCAACAACGGATGCCGCCAGCCAGACAGCAACCACAAAGACAGTCCTTTTATCCCACCAACAACAGCCAACGAAGCAGCTCCCCTCATCTTGTTGATTCTGATTCGGCGGCATCGCCATCTCTCGAGCAGCATTCCATTACGCCAAGTTCAGGCAGTATTGTTACTCCTAGCGAGAGAAATTACATCCCAAGCACTACGAGACCAGGTAATCTATTCTAATTGACAAAAATGGCGGGTGGCACAAAAAGAAATTAATTCCGGGGATACTGCCAGATATGCTACCGAAGAGTTCGCAATATGCCAGTGACGACGACGACGATAAAGATGAAGAGGGGGAAATTGAAGAAGAAGAAGACGATGATAAAGAAAGCACGGATGGAGTCGGATTATTTGCACCATCACCACGTATAACGCTATCATTCAAGGAAAGCAGTCCTAGACCGGAACACGTTTCACGGTCGTCACCACCCGTGCTGCCACCTATCAATCTGTCGCTCAATGAGGGATCATCGAGACAACCTCCTCGCTCGGTCAGGAACAGAACAAGTCAATATCTGCCTCCTGCGAGTGATGACGAGGACGAAGAAGACGACGAGAGCGTCGGAGATGATAATGACGACGATGATGGTACAGTAGTTTTTAGGAACCACGTGTAGCACTAGCGCGTTCGCGCGGTTCTGACTACCATTTTTAAGAATCCCAGGAGGACATGAAAGCGCGCCGAATGTCTACGCTGCGGCAGCTTGAGCGAGGTCCTAGTGTCCATAAACGATCCAGGTCCCACAGTGACTTGAATCCGCTACAAAATCCGTATGTTGGCCAAAACGACAAGTCAGACGCCATTGAGCGTTGGCGACAAGGTGTTGCGACACAACAACAGTCCATGGAAGAGGAAGATAATAACAGTAGTCTGCGTTCGTCTATGGGATCATTTATGCGACCACCACAACAGCAGAGACGATCCAGACAATCGACCATGGGATCCATGGACTATCATAATAATATGATGATGATGCCGATGCCGCCTCAAATGCAATGGCAGATGCAACAACAAATGGTCCAGATCCAGCAATATCAACAGCAACAATGGCAGCAGGACAATCGCAAGAGTGTCTCAGCCATGGACTTGCTCACCCAGATCGAAAAGGAAAAGCAGGATTCATCTCCATCACGTTCCAAACCGAAAGCCATCGCCGCTGGCGAAAGATCTATTCAAGGTGGTCTCTTGAGCCGTTTGCCACCCAAGAATACGCACAGTATGAACTTCCAGCAATTGCAGCAAACGGATGCCCGAATGCGTGCGAGTCCAAGTGAACTGACGCTTGCCAATTCCACGTCGCAACGTGTACCAAGGGAAAACAAGAGCGGCAAGAAGAAAATGACGAGCACGGATGCACGCCGGCGGTCAGAAATGATTAAAAGTGAGAGTGTGCCCAATCTCTGTCCTAGCAAATCTACACCATCACCCCTCCATAGTAGTAGTAGTAGTAGACATTCCCGCATGATGTACAACGGCGGTGGAGGACCGTTCTTTGCGCCACCCGCCATGGTCATGATGCCGCCCAACAATCAGCCGCTACCCTATCCTGCCGCCGCCGGAGGAGGACGACCCATGAGCGTCATGTATAACCCAGCCATGAACTGGCCTGGCTGCTCTTCCTCCTCTTCGTCCACCTACCGCTAGAGTATTGTTTCCTACTTGCAGTGTTTAAGTACACAGTCCAATAATAATAACGTTTTTTACCCTCTTTCCATAATTGGTCCGCGTATTCAAAAGGCACAGTCCGATCAAAGGCGGCATTTTTCCCCAATCTGTCTCTCTTTTCTTTTTGCGCCGAAATCAACAATGAAAAAGTCACCAAAGACAGCAGAATTTATTGAAGACGAGGTGGAGGAGGATGACGCCCATTATGACGAGGAAGAAGAAGACGTAGAGGAAGAGGAGGAGGAGGAAGAGGAAGAAGAAGAAGACGAAGAGGAAGAGGAGGACGAAGAAGAAGTAAGTGATCGTGTACATGCAGCTTACCACTGATTCGTTTTCCATTGACCTGCTTCTTTGCAGCGTCCACGGAAAAGAATGGTCAATCCCTTCATTGACGAAATGGCACTTGTCGATGAAGATGAAGAAGAAGAGGAGGAAGAAGAAGAGTATGGTCGAGAAGGTTAGTTGGCCCACGGATCTTAATGACGACTCAAGAACTGACATGACGGAAACAAAATTTCATAGATGGATTCATCGATGAAGAAATCGAAGAGATCTCGCCAGAGGAGGCGACCATGCAGCGTCGTCATTTGGATCTTGATCTCCGGAGGCGCGAGATGGAAGGCATGGACGAAATGGATATGGCAGCCCATTATCAGAAAAAATACGGGGGTCGGCGTACGCTGCAACCGTTTCGGTCGTCTGAAGAAGTGCCGCAGCAATTACTGTTACCGAGCGTCAGCGATCCCAACTTGTGGATGGTCAAGTGCAAGCCCGGCAAGGAACGTGATGTGGTTATGGCCATTATGAAGCGTGCCGTTGACCGGGTGCGTTCCAACAATCCATTGGGCACCTATTCGGCGTTTGCCAGAGAATCGCTCAAGGGTTACGTCTATATCGAAGCTCGCAAATTAGCCCATGTGCAACAGGCCATTGCCAATATGCCCTTTATTTACCACACGACGCTCATGCTGGTCCCTATCAAGGATATGGTGGACTCCATCAATATACAGAGGAAGGAAGCAGAGATACCTGTGGATGGATGGGTGCGTGTCAAACGTGGGAAATACGCTGGCGATTTGGCCAAAGTCGTCGAAGTCGCGGATTCGCAGGATACAGCGGTCGTCAGACTTATCCCACGATTGGACTTTGATAATCCGACGAAAGAAGGTGGCGACGATTCGGACCGAAAACGCAAAAGAGGAGGAACGGATTCTCGGCCACCGGCTCGATTATTCCACCCGGAGCGGTTACCCAAAAAATTGATGGGCCAACTACAAAAGAAGGGGCCTTATTGGGTATTGGGAAATGATCAGTTCAGAGAGGGCTATCTGGAAAAGAGTGTAAAGGTTTCGGCATTGCAAATTGAAGACGTCAGCCCGTCACTTGAAGAGATCACAAAGTTCGTTGGAGACGCCGATAGCACTGCAAGTTTCGTTAACCGTAGTTTGGACCTGGCGGCAGCATCGCTGCAAGCTGTGAATGATGCGCAAGCTTCAACGTTTCTTCAGCCTGGCGATAAAGTGGAAGTCATCGAAGGTGATATGCTCAACTGTGTTGGAGTCATTGAGGAAGTGAACGACACTTCGGTCGCGGTTTCTCTCAATGTGGATGGTTCAACGAAAAGAGTGACTCTTCCTTCACGGCAAGTCCGCAAAAAGTTTAATCCAGGTGACCACGTCAAAGTGATCCACGGTATCCGAAAAGACGAGAGTGGTATGATTGTCAGGGTTGATGGCAACGTCGTGACAATGGTCTCGGATGCTTCACTGGAGGAAGTCAAGGTGTTTGCCAAGGACCTGCGCGAAGCAGCCGAAGTATCAACAGGAAAGACTAGCCTTGGTAATTTTGAGCTGCACGATCTTGTCCAACTTGACTTCCATACAGTTGGCGTCATCATCAAGATTGAAAAATCGACAGTCAAAGTCATGACACAAGATGGAGACGTGCGGACGATGGAGCCCCATCAGATAACAAATAAACGAAGTAGCAAGCAAGCGTTTGCAACCGATGCATTTGGAAACAGTATCAGTTCGGGCGATACCGTTATAGAAATCGAAGGCAAACGGCGAAAATGTACCATCTTACATCTTTACAGAAACCTCGCGTTTCTGCATTCTCGCGAGAACATGGATGATTTCGGCGTATGGGTTGCGCCGACGCGAATGATAGCAAACATGTCGGCAAGGAATCGTAATGGAATGGTTGCACCACAACCTCAACCACCTATGATGCGCGGTGGCCCTGATGGCAGAGGGCGCGGCCGTGGAGCACCGCGTGGTGGATTTGCCGGACGAGGCAGAGGTGGCCGTGACAACCTTATATCCAAGACAGTGCGAGTTACAAAGGGCCCACATAAAGGATATATGGGCATTGTCAAAGACACCACCGACAGTATGGCCCGTGTTGAGCTGCATACCAACTGCAAAGTGATCAATGTAGAAAAAGATAAGCTGGTTCTTGTCGACGCGCAAGGATCTGTCATTGGTCCAGTCGTGAACCCTGACAGAATGCCCACGGATGCCAGCTTTGACACTCGTCGACCAACAACACCTCGGCGCTTCGGCGACGGCGGCATGACGCCCCGTCATTATCCCTCTGGAGCTCAGACGCCTGCCTGGAACTCCAGTGCACGTACCCCAAATCCATACACTGCTGACGGCGCCAGAACCCCAGCTTGGGATTTGGGTAGCAAGACGGCTAACGTGCACGGCTCCAAAACGCCCGCTTGGGATTCTGGCAGCAAAACTCCGGCATGGCAATCCGATTCACATTGGAACGCGGGAGCCCGTACTCCAGCATATAACGACTTTGGAAATAGGCACTCGGATCGTGAAGTGGCACCGACTCCTGCTCCTCAACCACTGGCGCCTCCAACTCCTGGAGCAAATCTGCCGCCTGCAACACCGGCAGCAGTAAGTGCTCCTACTCCTGCTCCCCATCTAATTCCATCAACACCAGCCATTCCGTCCACACCCGCCAGTTCATTACAACCACAAACACCGTTCATGCCTACAGGAGGAGACTATAGTCATATTGAAGAACAAGGTAAGTTAGACTTTTACCAGGACAGAAATATTGAGAAATTTATGCGTCATGCTAGGTGAAGATTCTTCGGATTGGCCAATTGAAGATATAGAAGTGAAGATCACTTCATCATATGGATCCGTTCCCAAGGGTGCCCTGGCGTCTGTTATTTCTGTCGACAGCAGCTCAAGAACGTGCAAAGTGCAGCTTAATGATAGTCAAGAAAAAGTGGAGGTTCCGTTTGACAATATGGAGCCTGTGCGACCTAGCAAGAAGGACCCTGTCAAAGTATTACTTGGTCAGCACCGAGGTAACATTGGTTCGTTGATTGGTGTCGATGGTCATGACGGTATCCTACGGTTGAAGGGCCAAGGCACGGGATTCAAGTTTGTCAGCATCAACCATGTTGGGAAATATACCGGCACAGAGGAGATTTAGTTCTTTTTGCTTTGAGCGCAATAAATGTAGTATTTTCACATTTTCCATTTAGGATCACCACGTCGTTTTTCATCCTCTCGAATTTCAAACATGATTTGTACTGCTATAAACAGACATACAGAAACTGTGACCAAGAAAAGGAGTCCTATATATCATCATCAGTCAACGGGAAAGGGAAAAGATGTTAAGAGCTTATTACCATCTGTTGTACCAAAGATGTGTTGCAGCATATCCCACATACCATCGACGCCGACGCAGAATCCGACCAAGTTGGCTATCATCATCATGAGAATGTTCGCGACAGCGCCGATGCCGCATACTAAGCGATAGTACGGCTTATTTCCAAACTGGAAGGAAGTGATGATTTAGACTTGTTAGATAACGATTTTAGCCAGGCAGTTTTTACCTTCTTGAAGGGAAAGAGGCGGGAGGCGACGAGTTCCGGCAGCAGGAACAGACAAATGAGCCAACCCCAGGCCAGCAGTTTCAGTTCGATATCATGCCAGAGAGCCACAAAAGTGAAAACGGGCCAAATGTTGAACAAGATGTATTCAGACCCACCCAAGGGCACGAAAATGTAGCGGACCGTCCAACGGTTAAAGGAACGATGCCAGCTCTTCCAGAACCGTTGCGCCGAGAAATTGTTGCTCATGCACCGGATCATGTTTTCCTCCGTAAACACCCCGTCCGCAAGCCCCCACAGCCGAAAGAATCGCCACGGGATCAACAGTTTCATCCAGATAATCACCAGATTGAAATACCCAATCATGCTCAACTCCAACGGCGTCGTTTCCACACGCCGCCACGCTTGCGCTTTGCTGATCGCGACCACGTACAGGTAGTGCAACACGAGCTCCATGACCAAGATCACGGCCGCAAGCCGCATGGCGTAGCCCAACACGAACCGACGGCTTATTTTGTTGGATGGGTATCGGATCTGTTTGTTGTTATTACTTGTCAGGAAATCATGTCCCCTCTCTACTCTGATATTACCTGAGAGATAAAGTCGTTAAAGGTCAGGATCGGACCACACAGATAAAGTGGCGCGTAAAGGACATAGGCCAAGAAATGGATATAGTTGTAGTCGGATGCAAAACACGGCATCGTGATTCGGTCCTTGTCTGTCAGAGGTCCGCCTAGGCGATCATCCTTCTTTAGCGTATACATATTTGAGTTATTCACTTTCTGTTTCGTCGTATGTATTCGTTCACAAAACACACACATACCTCATATTCGGATCTTGGTTTCTGGATTTGCCAGTAATAGTCCATGTTGAACGAAATAAGACGTAGCATCACAAAGTTGAACGAAATATGCCACCGTGGATGAACACCTTCATACTCGTCCTGAAGCCCGGTTAGAGTATTAGCCAAACGAGCCGCGGATCTACGTACCAGCCAGGCAAACGGAGGTCCTAGCACGGACCCGAATCGATACCCGCTATGCCACTCGTTTAAAAAGAGGATAGCAAGATTGTACACCCAAGACAAGACTGGGTTGAGCCTGGATCCGCCCGTGACGCGACCGATCAGATAGCTACCTGTGACGATCGCAAGGATCTTGAAGATACTCGTACCATGCAGTAGGCTGACAAAAGCAAGTGATGAAAAGAGCATAAAGTAGATGCGATGCAAGGGTTGATGCGGTAATTTGACGGGTGTTGCTGTGATGAAGAGGCGGCGGTAAAGGTGACTGAGGCACAGGTACACGAGCGCAAGGAGGAGGAGGCGAGGGATGTTATCTCGAAATGTCGCGTATTGAGCATCACTATTATCCTACGCAGATTGCAGTGTTAATTGTTGTTATTATAAAGATAAAGTCGACATCGACGTACGACTTTGCGATGGCCTATCCAGCCATCAGACAGCAGGTGTTCATATTCGGCATAATGTGGATTATCGACTAAGACAGGCTAGGTGTGTTAAGACACAGACACGAAACGAAAGCGCACGTCGCTAAACCTGCCTGAACTAAGACGGTATGTGACATAAAACATGTAGGGAACAACGACGGCAAAACACACATAGTAAAAGTAAAACTCTATACGCATAGTGCTGTTAAAGCGCGAGAACTACTGTGTCTGCCTTCTTTTCCTGACCTCGAGTCCTCCATCGAGGAGGAGAGCTCATGTTTTGATTATGCTGTAAAATAGGTGACGACAAATGGGATTCCTTCTCTTGATGATGAGACTCCATGGCGGATGGATTGTCGACTGAGGCTGCCTTTTCCATTCTCATGGCGTGCCTGATTTGAAGAAAGAAGCAACCCGCGTCGGTCATTGAATTTGTTTAACGGCATTCCCCATTTCCGGGTCCATGCAAGGTTCAGACGAAAAAGACCTATATTTTATTAGAGACGGGAGGAAAGAAGATCATAGAAAAGAGTTTAAATATCTGTCAAAGTATCTGTATGCCAATTCGAAAGAATATCTTGTTGCTGGTGTTGCAGGGCTGTTGCCGAGCTGCTGGTGTTGACTTGGGGTAGCCGGTGAGGTGGGTATAGATGCAGATAGTGACGACCAGTACTATTATTATTATTATTATTATTATGGTTACTGTGGTTATAGAACGGAGGCGGAGGATGGAACTCTGGTGGTTGATGATATAAGGCTGTGAATGTCGGATATGCATTGGGTAAGAGCAATGGCCCGCCCATGAGCGCGTTTCGCGGTGGCTGCTGATGCATAATAGGCGAGAATAATGCGGCGGTATCCTTGGCGGTGGCATCTTTCGTTGTGTGATCCAAGACATTATGCGTCGAGGCTGTCGTTGTTGTCGTCACCTCTGTGGGTGGTTCAAGTGCGTCTTGTTGTTGTGGTTGCGGTGATGCCGGCGAGGACAATCGATCATCACTACGATTACCAAGCATGTTGTTGTGTTTTGTAGTAGTAGTATCTTGCTTTTTCGGTTTGACAGCTGCTGCTGCTTCTGCTGCTTCATTATCACCCTGACTGTTTGTTTGTTCCGATTGTTTGGTAGTTCCTTTCGATTGCTGTTTAAACTTCTTTCGAAGATGGGTGCGATGATGTGCGTGTAGGTTATCCGAGCGACTGAATCGCTTGCCACAACCGGGGAATGGACACAAATGAGGTCTTTCACCCGTGTGGACCAACATATGACGCTTCAAATGCTCGAATCGCTTGAAACTCCAGCCACAGTTCGGATAAATGCAGACGTGCCGACTCTGCTTCGTCGCTGTTGAAGAAGAAGATACCATGGCGGACGATCGTTGCTGCTGGTAATGCATATAGAGTAGATGAAAAAGGGGGAAAGGAAAAAAAAGAGATAGATAATTGTTTATGTGTTGAAAGCCAAGAATTCGTAAAGCGAGACTCAGTCCAAATCATGATGCACGACATCGAGCTGCAGGGAGTATGTATTAGTACCAGTCCATTAAAAACAAGAAAGTGTAAATGACATTAATACTCTCTCGAATATGGTTTAATTGCTTTTGTATTATTATCCCTCCCCCCGTCCTTGTCTATTCACCCACCAAAAACCACCAGCTCTCGCGCGCGTTTTCCTTGATGCATTCATACGCACCGATTTGGCTTGCTTGTGTTACCAAATGACGGAAAGACCTGGTTCCATCGAAACGCTTCGGTCCCAAACTTTTTTCTGTCAGACGCCAATTGCACGATGGTGAGTTCAACGAGGGATGCAAAAGTACTTTACTTTGTATGCTAACGCGGTTTGTTTTTTGATTTAAGGCAGAGCAGCTTACTGAAGAACAGATCGCCGAATTCAAGGAAGCCTTCGCGTTATTCGACAAGGATGGAGATGGCGCCATTAGCGCCAAGGAACTAGGAACAGTCATGCGTTCACTCAACTTGAATCCTACCGAGGCTGAAATTCAGGATATGGTTGGTAACAAGCACTTTACGTGCCCCCTTTACTCGTTTAGTTGACGAAAGGAAAATAGTTGAAAGAACTTGGCACCGACGCTAGTGGTTCGATCGACTTTAGCACGTTTTTGTCACTGGTATCGCGGTAAGTTCAAGCAAACAACTGAATGACAGAACGCAACAACTGACGTTGTTATGATAGGAAACTGAAAGATACCGATTCGCAGGAAGAGATCCTTGAGGCATTCAAGGTTTTTGACAAGGACGGCAACGGCTACATTTCCGCTGCTGAATTACGCCATGTCATGACGACCCTGGGTATCTATTCTTAATTTGTTGTCATCGGAAACAAAGTGTATGCTCACCAACTTGTCTATTCCAAGGCGAGAAATTGACGGACGAAGAAGTCGATGAAATGATTCGCGAGGCTGATGTTAACCAAGATGGACAGATCAACTACGATGAATTCATCAAGATGATGGTAAGCACAGAGATTTGTTCAATTATTGTTATCGTAAAATTGACTCTTCGGGGACGTCTATCGCAGATGTCGAAATGAAGTAATAATTCAAGGCACTCTCTTTTCAATAAACCATTCACTTATCAGGAATGATCAATGATCTGGATGAAAGTCATGTGATCGGCATTCCAGCGATAACCAGGGAAAAATTGCTTATGCAGGCGTTTACAGGATTTGGCGTAAATGTGTATGACAGTTTGCAGTTGCAGGACACAGAATCTCGCGTTGTTCAAATCAAATTTGCGTATTCAAAGACATGGAATTTGCGTGCATCATTTAGCATCCACTTCAAATAAGGAGAAAGCAAAGAAAAGCCTTAGAGTGTAAGCATCAACCCGTTTATGCTACAATGACGTATTTGAAGAAAACAATAAGTAAAGCAATGCAAAAAAGATAACATTTGACAAGGTGTAATCAACCTTGAGGAACTTTCCATGCATTAAAGCATGAAGAAAACCTTACCTTGTCATGAACAGCGCTCGAGCCAGCGATCACTTGATATCGAATGGGGAATTCCGGGGTGATGGATGCTATACCATATAAGTTCTTTTACCTAGTAATGCTCTTAAAGTGTTTCAGTAGCTTTTAACGGATTTTTTACACCGGAGAGAACCAAGGGTACACGAAAACAAGGCGCAAAGCGGGCTTCAATAGCAAAATCACGCTGTTCGGTTTTGTATGGCCTGAATGCCAAAGATCTTTCGCCTTTTGTTGTAGCGTACGCGGCAGCTTGAAACGGATTGATCTCCCGTTTAGGGGCGTTGGCTGTAGGCTCAAGTTGCATCAAAGTATCGTCCATGGAGTGCTGGACGTTTTCGACGATGTTCGACCTATATATGTTGGCCGAAACCCGACACCCCTCTTCAGCTCAGGACTTTTCGTCAGTAGCCTAAGAGTGATGTATTGATTAACTTATAATAAAAATATTCCTGAGACGCGTGTCGACCACTTTTCTTGAAGCTCCATTGTTGTGAAATGAATGTACAAGCCCCGGAACGCATTCGCGCAGCCAAGTCGGCAAACCAAATGTGCATCGTCATCAAACGTATATGCAGGTTTAAAGAGGCATAGCGTTTACCTGAAACGAGCAACAACCCTCGACTTCTGCAAGCTTTTTGCTAAGGCCCGTGGCGTCGGGGAGCGCACAGCACAGACCGCCATCATATTGTACAAATCAGATGCAAATGCCTTAAGATTCCACACGGACTGGAGAAGAAGCAGACCGACACGCCGACTCTAACGAAGACCAACATCATCAACCCAAGATGATGGAAGTTTGTCGAGGTGAGGTCCGCTGCTATCCCCATCACATGCGAGAAACGCAAGCAGTGGACGGAAGTGTTTGAACTGATAGCAACCCTCTATGTAAGCAGCTTTACTGCGGTTCACTGTCTAGCTGCTAACTCGGATCATTCTGTAGCTGCTGCTCAAAAAGCCAAAGAAAATGACAGAATTGCTGGACAAACTCCAGATGATAGGAGGACTCTGTAATACGTTCTAGGGCTCGTAATTGGGACGGGTCCGCCCCATTCAATAACCGGGACAGCAGGTGTCCCAATTGACCCCAATTGACTGTCCCGACCGGGTCTCTGGTCGCACCACTGACCCGTCCTATTAAGAGCCCCAGTACGTTCATGTCTGTCTTGAGATCGCTTTGTACACTCCGTTATCTGCACCAACACAAACTGGCATTTGCATATGCTGATCTTTTTCCCTGATTTCCATTATGAATACACCAGGTTGATGGACGTTGAATCGTTGCCTATGCCATAATGAGTTTTGCTATCCTGAGTTTGAATCATGTTGTTGATTGAATATCGTCGTCGCTGAACGTTTTTTTCATTGATGATTAAACAGTAATGACACAGCTGAACAGAATCACTCGCCGCTTAATCACCGAAAAATGATCAAATTTCTTTCGCTTCTTCTCTTATGGTTCTTTCACGTCGAATCTTTATTCCTACTAGTGTCTGCTAGAAGCTTGTACCCAGAGGGTGTCTTCAAACGCAATATATAGTACGATGGAACAGCAATTTGTGCATAATGCCATCTATCTGCAATCGTACCTGGCAAGCATATCTTAAAATAAGCACCTGCGTGGAAGCATTTTACGTCGGGTATGCAGATCTTGTCTGAAGATCACCCAAGAAACGGAGTTGAAACCGTTCTGCTTTCGCTTTCAAAACAATATGTGAACTTCTAACGCGCCCGAAGTGGAGTGATCGTCACCTCAAACACTTCTCCTGACGAGCGCGAAATCACTCCTGCCAAATGCAAACCTATTCTACTTATAAGCAAATCTGTCCACCTCACCAACGCAAACTGAGATAGGAACAGATTGATAACAGACAGGCTAAGAACTACCAATATATTTATTCCATATGTACAGCATAAATTTGGAGAGAAAAAGCAACAGTTATTACAGTTTCCTAGACAGTAATCCATGTGCTTTTTTGACAAACACCGATCTTGATACAGAACATATATGTATGAACAATCCAATATTTACACGGAACTCATGGCGATTACTCAGATTAACCGTCATCATCATCCTCGCGGTATTCAGAAAAGCTTGAAGCGTTCGACCAACTTTCTGACGTAGTCGATTCTGAGGTAGCAGGTTCTGAGATAGGAGGTTCTGATATGGCGGGTTCCGATATCGCAAGTTCTGATACGGTAGGTTCTGAAGCAGCAGGTTCAGATAGGTCTGATAGTTCTGACGATTCTGATGAGGTGAGTTCTGCACTACGGGCAAGAGATGGTGTTGAGTTGGCGGTGTGGTGTCGATCGGAGGAGGTGGTGGCCATGGGAGCATCAGATGATGGTTGCGGACCAGCCGCTGGTGGACTGTGTGTGGATGACCATGTTGGTGACTGAGGGTTGAAAGGAGGTATCACGTGCTGGGTAACAATAGTAATAGGAGTCGTAGTAGCAGTAGTAGCAGGCGTTATAGCAGCAACTGAGGTCGATGGTGCCGCTCGTAGTAACGTGGATTGAGATTCTTCTCCTTCTTCATCACTGCTCATGGTCAGATCGATAACTACTCTCTGATTCCTTTTGGGCGGCGGTACAAGACTATCATCGTCACTCGGCCTCTTCCTTGATGATGACGATGGGAGTGGTTGTTGTTGTGAAGACGTCTCTGCGTCCCTTGACGTGGTTACTGCTCTCGTATTTACATTGGGCTCATTTACACCTGAAACATTGCTGCTGCCTTCCTGTGCTGTATGTTCGTCTTCATCGTCATCCAATATCATGATGCTCTGTACTGACTGCTGCTGCTGCTTCTTATTAGTACTCGGTTCGTGTTGCGGATATGGGTCGTCGCCCGTCTCCTCCTCTGCTTCTTCTTTAATGATCTGAAGTTGACCCTCAGGTGTTATACAGGCTTTCTCAACGTAATCAGGAATGTTCGCCAAAAGATCCGCGAAATAACCATCGACAGCTAGCTCATCAATCGACTGGACCTTTCGATCACAAACGGGACAAGACCAGGTCGGCGTCTGTTCGTTCATAGTCAGAAAAGTGGCAGCATCAAAGCATTGTACGTGTTGACACAAGGATGAACGGCACGGTACTTGGATACGGGTAAAACCAAGCTACAAGCAGTATGTGATGAGTATATCGTTATACTTTATTCAACGATAGATCGATAGACATACCGGACACTTCATCGAAACAGTCTCTGAGCTCATCACAACATCTGCATCCTGAACTCGTTCCTGAACTAAAAACACTACGTTAGATCAAGCTTTCTATTCGATATATGTACCCTTTTCGCTACTCACACTTCATCAACACCTCTTCTTTTGGAATAAAGCGCTCCGTCGTCAACTTCTGCACTAGGGAGGGTATACTCTTACGTCGAATCAGCACCACACAGAAAACATAAACCTAGAGAGGAAGAAGTTAGGCTTGCTAACAATTTTACACGCCAATAAAGCTGATCTGCTTACCTTGGTAGTATTCACATAAAGAAACTCCATACTATTCCCCTCCCCTATTCTGCACATCCTCGTAATATCCTGCGGACTAATAGTTCCTGGCCTGTTCTTTCTCCCTCGTAAACGCTAAAAATTCGTGCGATTTTAGTAATGAATAACTGAAGACAAACTTTTGCTGTGCTTCCTTTACCTGTCCTGGGATGGTATCTCGGTTGATTCTGACTTCACAGACTTCAGGAAACTCAAGTAACAGGCCGTCATCCTGGCCATTGCCCGGAGGCTTGTATTCAGCACAGCACAAGCGGACTTCATAACTTGGCCGGCCGTCTTCAGGAGCAGGTGGTTGTTGTAACAACAAGACTTGATGCGGGCTAAAATAAAAATTCGAAACAATCGAGTTTCGATGGTAACCCGATGCTACATGATATAAACAGATTAATTTGAAGAAGAAAAGAAAAAATTGGCCCCAAAAAGGAAAGCAATCTCTTACCGGGCAAGAGCTTGGGAGGGACCACGTACTCCAGCAACTCATAAAACGGGTCTGTCTTGAACCTGACAGACGCCGCGAGCCCACCAGCAACACCGCCAGCAAGAGCCTGCTCTGCCACGATTTGCTGTCTTTGTTCTTTACTTAAACAAAACTCGTTGTAAACCTTCCCGTTGTGGAAGAGCCACTTCGACCTATAAAGAAAAAAGTGCATGTTAGGAAAGAAAAAGAACGAGGACACAAGTAACCATAGTTACTTGCCTGCCCATGGATTGTTCGTTTAGGATCCGTATTACGCGTTCAACAAGATCAGGTCGGTTGACCTGGATCAAGTGAACCACGCTAACCTTGATCCGTTGTGCCAGAACAGGCTTGTTGCCCGTAACCAACATCCGCGGGACTTGCGGCAAGGCATTCATTTTTCTGATTATCGCCTTGAGATCAACGACCTTCAACCATTCCAATGGCTGCTGTAGATGCACTTCCTGTAATCAATGACAGTCAATGACGCGCCAACTTGTTTCAATTGCCAACACGAACCTGCTCGGAATGTTCCATAGTCAGGTGTTGTTGGAGGAGTAGAGCAAGCCAAGGTTGAACAAGCAGCCAGGTTGCAACTTTTTGCCCCCCTTATAAAATTTCACTGTTTATATAAGTGAAATTTCGCACTGCGCTCATGCAAAACAAAACGCCCTCTGGCAATATCAGTGATGCTCTCGACCAACCGAAGCTCTAAATTAAAGTTCGGAGTATCTTTACCAACCAATGAGCTGCTTCAAATAAAATGCACCGAAGAACCTGCCAGACTGATAGCTTCAAATCAATAACACTTGCCGTCTTTAATTAGAAAAGACATGATATAATACAGCTAACGATTTTTTGCTGAAAAGAACATTTTACCAAGATCTGCAAGCAAAAAGGGGAAAACGCCAGTGCATGTTACTCCTTTGTTGTGAGCACAAGCACATGTGTCTTGTCGTAAAGCCTGCTCCAAGGAGAGCAATTGTAACATTGTTTTTCTTTCATATGCTGCAGAATAAGTCCAGTAGGGCTTAGGGTGCATTCGCGCTTTTAAAGCTGCACGCCAACGGTTTGGTACATTAGTGATCAGTTTACTGCAGTCTCTTGGGGGATACACTTGTCGGAAAGAAACGTTGGTTAGTTGTTCATTTGAAAAATGTGCTTCCTCTTTACGACGGCGATGCGTCATCACGTTTTCGATCTGGGGACTATATCCAAGTATCTTCAGTTGTTATTAATCCTATCATCTTCTTCCACCAACGGGCCATAACCGCCCTTATTGAGAGGAACGCGCTTCTGCGTGAAGGATGTACATACTCTCGCCAGGCACGATTCACTAAACTTCAGGTCACTGCAAGTTCTGGTGCCAAAGACCAACTATTGTTCCCATTACCATCGTTTATGAAACTGCCCTACAAAGGGGAACGCTTACCATACGTGATTGGATGCGGACATTTAAAATTTTTATTCTGGTGGTCTTCCTCCCAAGAAAACCAAACTTCACCCTAAAGTTTTTCACAAAGCTATGGATCTAACTGTGAGTTCAACGGATCGTAAACGCAAAGCCGAAGAAGAACTGGAACCGGTCTCTGGTCAAGAGGCCAAGAAACCGCTATTGGAAGAAGATGCACATCGGGATGCTTTACCAGAATCAAACGGTGCTGTCGATGAGCAAAAATCATCTGCGCAACCTGAAGAAGCTGACGTGGCATTGAACACGGCAGTAGTCTCGGAATCGATTACGGTTCAAGATAACGATAACAAAGACCAAGCGAAACGGGTGGACACTGACAACAACAACAACAACAACAACATTCCGGCCGTCCAACCTTCATCAACTACGGCTGGTACGACTACTGCAAATACTACAACTTCTACAACTGGTACTTCCGCTGCTGCTCAAGCACCAGCGAGCACAAAAGCAGAAGTTACGGTTAAGCCGCAACCACCAGTAGATACAGTGATTCCTTTCGATAGGTTGATTGTACTTAACGTTGCTGCGACTTGTGATGATAATACAAGCACTCCTCCTGGTGCTTTACACGTTACAAAGGTAAAGGCTTCTTTGTCGTTACTTTCTTCCTTTTTTATGTTGTATATAACGTCATTTTTCTTGTTGAACAGGAGAATTCCGAAGTAATAGGTACGTTCTTCTTTTTTCTTTGTTTGTTGGTTTTATAAAAAAGGTGTTGGCGTTTTCTTTTTTTATGGATTGCAAACCGTGTGTATGTAGAGCTTTCATACGTGGTCATTGATGCGTCGAAAATGGTGGTCATTCATACGGAGCAGATATATGTGAAACCGGAGCGTACACCTTTGACAGAGTATTGTACACAGGTGACGGGGATTACGGCGGATATGTTGGAATCAGCGGGGACCCTGGAAGTTGCGATCAAGAGGTTGGATGAGTACATTCGGAAGGAGATGGAAGGGAAATCGTTTTGCTTTGTGACGCACGGCGGGTGGACTTTGCGGATACAGTTACCGAGGGAGGCTCGTGATAAGGGCATAGAACTACCTTCGTATTTGGCATTTTGCAGAATGTTTGATGTGAAGCAGGAAATTCAGCGCTGGCAGGTGCATCATCCGGAAGTGAGTCTACGGTCCACGTCTTTAAAGGAGTTGTGCGAAACTTTCCATGTCGATCGGGTGACGGACGAATCCGCTGGACTCAACACTTGTTTAACCACGGTGAATGTGATGCGATATCTGACCGGCTTCCGTCATCCGGATGTGTTTGTCCATCCCATTGATACCAATGCTGACCTCCAGCAGTTCAAGAAGGAAGAGTCGAAGGTGGTGCATTTGGCTGGATTACCCTATGAAGTGACTCAAGGGGAGTTGGAGGCCTGGTTTTCTTCAAATGGATTGCGACCGACCATGACCTGGATGATTCAACCCACCGATTATTCGAAACCAAGCTTGTCCGGCTTTGTCGTGTTTCATGCACACAACGACGCCATGCGCGCCTTGTCGCTCAATGGTCGCTGTCTGGGTGACAGAGCGATTGAGGTTTCGCCGAGTAGTGAACGTGTGATAGAAGCCGCCGGGAGCATGCTCGCACCTTTTCCTGTTCAGCCAAAGAGCAGACCTTTACGACCAGGTGATTGGAACTGTCCCTCATGTGGATTTCATAATTTCGCTTCTCGTCGAAACTGTTTCAAGTGCAATACTGAATCGCCGAATGTGGCACCGCCACCAGCGGCGGCAGCAGCAGCTGCACCATCACCGATACCAGCACCACCACCAGCCCCTACTCATCCTCCAGTGTCCAATTTCGCAGCGGGTGACTGGATATGCCCCAATTACTCTTGCGGGTTCCACAATTATGCTTCGAGATTGCAGTGCTTCAAATGCGGCACCTACCGACCTCAAGGAGGGGATAGTGGCAGTAGTGGTAGTAGTAGTCATGCGCCTCCTCCACCGTTGCCGCCACCTGGTTATGGACGTCCGCATCATAACATCACTTTCCGTCCTGGCGACTGGTATTGCCCGAATCCAGCCTGCAACTTTCAAAACTTTGCTTCGAGAGCGACTTGTTTCCGATGCCACACTCCTAGTCCAACACCTCCGCAACGTCCTCCTTATCAGCCGCCGGTATACGGGTATTCAAGTAGTGAACCGGGTTATGGGGCGGCAGGTCCAAACGTGTATGGTCAGAGCAGTTATCAAGCACCTCCGAGCAATAGTTATGGATACGGTCCTCCTAGTGGCGCTCCTTTCCGACCTGGTGATTGGTATTGGTATGTATAAAAAATTATGAATTGTTGGATTTGACAAGGTTCTCTGATGTTGCGAGCACAGTCCTTCATGTAGTGCTCATAACTTTGCATCGCGGATCCAGTGTCTCAAGTGTGGAACAGGCAAGCCTCAACACAGTGCACCACCGACGGCATACCCACCAGCGAATCTCGGAATGAAACGTAGGGTTTGAGCTCAAGTTTGGCGGCGGGGTGGCGGCTGGGTGTTGTTGTGTTGGGTGGGCAGGACCTGACTCTATAAGCTTGGGCCGGATAGACCATGGGGGAATTTAGCTTGCATGCAGGAGAGAAAAAAGGGCGTGTCGTTTGCGTTACTAAAGAGACTTACTGCAGCTATTGTAAAATAAAAAGGAAGCTCGGTCCAATCTTTTTTTATGATAGAATGCTATACATATTTATTCCATGAAGCATATACTCGCAAAAAGGTATAGAGTAAGAGAGAGAAACAGATTAGGCTTTTCTGCGCTTATGGCGTCGTGATTGTTGATGACTTGACTCTTCACCTGGATCACGCTGTCTTCTCTTTTGTTGTGCTGCCTTGATAAGTGCGTCTGCTTTCACATCATCTTCTTCTTCTTCCTCAGACACATCCTCTCCAAAGGTAGTAGGCTCTTCTTCTTCTTCCTCGAATAGTTCACCTTCACGGTCTTCTGCGGGTGCAGTAATGTGCTTTTTGATAACTGGTCCACCTTCAGCAAAAATGGTTGGATGACTCCTTGAATTGTACGTCTTCGTGAGAGTCGTCTTTTGCTTTGTAGACAATTGAGCCATCGGTTTTTTAGAAGTAATCTGTAAATCGCTCAAGGTTTCCAAGTTTTCCTTGTCCAAATTATACTCGTCCATAACATCAATGGCTTCATCATATTCATCCTAAAGTAAAATTCACCGTTAGCTAATTCGACGTATTTTGTTTTTATACAGATAGACTTACCGACTTGAGATGGCCAAATATACGATCATTAAATGTAGGCACATAATTCTGTCGGATTTCATATCGATTTGCTGATGTTTTGGTACGGATCCGGCTACGCACATCGTTCAGTAACCGCGAAAACTTCATCGCCTTTGAATTCTGGCCCAACCAACTTTTTGGCATCATCATAAGTATTTAAGTATACGCAAAATAAAAGAAAACCTTACCCAGGGAAAAAGAGCTTCTGACCAGCCAAACTGCCTTCCATGTAATATGCAGGACGAACACAAGAAAAGATGGAATGCACAGGCATAAGAGAATATTGCTGCACAGTTCTATAGGACAGTTAGCAGATCCCCTTCGTCTAACCACATATGTCGTTATCTTACCCATGTATTTTGGCATCCACGAGATCACCGTCTGCCATTGCTTCAGCGGCCTCGGCAATAAGCTGCATCTTATAGTCCTCAGCTTCTTTAGGATCGCCAGTTTCTGACACACATCTGGCCTTTGCTGGATCAGATTTCAAGTAGCTTTCCTGTTATTCAGTGTTTTGAGTCAGCCCAATGACTTGCTCCTGTGGACTGTTAACTTACAAACATCATCAAATGCGACAAGGAGTAGTCGTGAAAGTAAATGTCTGATTTCTCCGCAAGACTCATACTTCGCCAACTTGAAGAACTTAGCAGCTTGGGAGGAATATCAAACACGCTCAGCTGCAAGTACTTTTCGTTTAATTGGCCACTATATGATATACAGCACAGTGTTACTTCATGTGAGCATAAATGTCGCACTCAAGTGATTAATCACTTACGCTTCCTTTGCCTGATCATAATTCATGGAATCCTGCTGAAGTCGATAAGTAGACAAGATATTAATGATTTTACGCAGATCATTATGCGTGGACTGGACAAGTTCGTCCACTGCGTTTGGTTGGATCTTGAGTTTTTCTCTGTTTTGGAATAAGGTTATTAGCTAGATCAACTGACAGTCAGTTTATATAAATTACCTGTATGCAATGGTCATTATTCGGGAACGCAGTTGATTGGCAGGCGTCCTTTGCGGCCATGGTTAGTATAAAGCTATGCATTGACCATGCATTTGTGGGATATTCACCGTTTAAAGCGAGCATCATAACACACTCGTAGCAGTGGTTGCACTTTTTGCGATCGAACATCATTGCAAATACATATAATAGGTATCTAGTAATGGGCATTTCGTCAAGTCAGTCCAAGGCCAATCCTGCCTGCCTATGATAATATTATGATTACCTTGGTCTTTCGAATAAGTGAAGCCAGCTCTGCTGAACCTCCCCTGTCACCTCCTGACATGCCATCCACTTCATCCATAATCAACAGCACCTTGCCCTTTTTCAATAAACGCTCCTTCTAGCAAGTAGTCCAACTAAGTAACTTCACACTATCATCGTACTTTACTCTATGCTTACCTCCTCCTTCTCTTCTTTTTCCTTGTTATCATCCGCACAGAAGAACTCTGTCATTGTCCGATTATCCATCATTTCCGTAATACTTTCCTGTATAGCAACATGAGAGAAATTTGCCAGCTCTCACATTTATGCGAAACTTACTTGGAGCACCTTCTTGCTGCGCGTATCACTCGCATTTAACTCCAATGGTTCATAACCGTAAGTTCTAGCTACAACATGAGCCGTCGTCGTCTTGCCAATCCCCGGTGGCCCACTCAAGAGAAGGGCGCGGTAACCAGTGATCCCATCGTTTTCTTTTGATGGCGGGAAATTCTTGGCCAAACTCTCCTGCCTAACTTCTTGTTAAGGATGGCCGTGATTGAAGAACGAGTGAATGACCTTACCAGTGTTCCACCCAGAATGCAATTTTCCTTATGAGCTCCTTGTTTCCAACAATCTCGTTGATGGTTTTTGGCTTATACTTTTCGGTCCATAATTCCTCGTTGCTGTCAGGAGCGTTTGTTGTTGACCTAACACGAAACAAAATGAGTCTCAAACTGTTTGGTTGCCATCATATGAGTGAAGCCCCCTTACGTAGCCGGAATCGATTCCAATTCTTGTTCTTCTTTCGCATGGTCTGCCTTAGCCTTACCCTTCGCCGTTGTTTTCCTGCCTCCTCCCTGGCTGTCCACTTCTTTTTTAGAGTCTTCTGTCTGAATCAACTTGTAGAACCCGTCTTCGTCCAGAATCTTTGTTCCCAGCTGCTGCGCCTTGGCTGCCTTGGTAGCACCAGCGTCCCGACCTCTCACCAAAAAGGTGGTTCGGCCACTGACGCTCCCCGTCACACGCCTAATGACAAACAGATTAGACCCCTTGGGAAACCTGAAGGTGTAGATGATATATACAAACCCTCCATAGCGCTTAATCAAATCCGCTGCGACCTCCTTGCTCATCGTCTCCAGTTCGCCGCTCAAAACAAAAGTGTATCCCGCCAAGCAATTTTCTTTGCCCACAGGTAATTCTCGAGTACCCAAAGCTCTGGGTCCTTCTCGATGCAACAACTTGTAAAACGAAGAGCCCTTTGATGATTTCTTTGGTGGTTCTTCTTCTTCTTCTTTCGGCTCCTCCTTGGTTTTGGCCTTCGAGGTATCTGCGGGTGGTTTGCCCGCTTCTGTTGTTCTTGTTCGACTGCTCCGGCTCGTTTTGGCTTTCGGCGGGTCATTTTTGGAGCCAGGTTTAATATCTTGATCGTCTTCTTCCTCAACGAAATCCTCGTCTTCGTCATCGTCGAATTCCTCGATGGGCTCAAAATAATCATCGTCATCGTCCTGCTCCTCCTTTTTCTTCTTGGTGTTCCTACTGGGCTTCTTCGGAGCAACTTTTTCCTTTTTTCTGTAACCACCATTAGATACGTCGTGTCAAGAAGAATACAGACAAGGCGAGCATACTCTTCAGAAGAACGATCGCGCTTTCGAGTAGTCTTTGGTTCAGCTCGACTAGGCTGGTCGCCTTTTTATGACAAAAGTTATTGCTACGCGTGCAGTCATGCATAACCCCATGCAACCCCCGTTTTGCAAATGTAAACTACCTGACGATGCCTGCTGTGGCTGCTGCTGCGTCATTCAAGTTTTAGTACGGTGCAAGGAATAGGTTATGCTTAACACACTTTTCTGTACACACCTCGTGAGGTTCACGTTTAACTAGATATTTCTTGATATCCATTTCTTTTGACTGAGTAAAAAAAGGAAAGAGGGACGCGCAAATTCACCACAATCATGCAAGCCTTTGTGATTTTTCTTGACCCACCAGAGGCTTTCCTTCGCGCCTACAGCAACTGGACTTGACGGCCACTCTGTTTAGGCTTCAAGTGCCATTGGCTTCACCGATGTATACGTCGAAGGCCACACTTCTTTTTTCGCATCCTTTCTGAGTAGGGCCTGCGATATCTTGTTAAGCGTGATAAGCTTTTGCTCTGCTTTTCGACGACAGTAGTGACTTGAGCCAGCATTGGACATGCGAAGGTTCAAAAGGTCGGGTACGAGTGTTTCAGTGTGAGAGAAGAGCTCTACCGTTTCAACCAGAAACACTCTCTAACAGCAGACAGCGAACTTCTTTCTCTTTTTGTCTATCTACAGACGATCCCCGTTAATTTCACCTCTCGTTAATGGATATTAATTAATTCTTTTCGCGAAACTGTGCCGAATTCGGCACACCAACAGCTGTAATTTTAACCTACTTCTTTTCAACTGTTCTTTTCGCCACAAGCATCATCCGATAGCCCTGCATCTGGGCATCATCTAGTCATACAGTTTACCACTTGGTATCCACTGGATAGCGACTGGCAGGCCTTTCTGTGTGTGATCGGTTTGAGCTCGACTTAGGTGTGCCGAAACCGGCACACTTTTCAAGTTAGATTCTCGACATCATGCAGTAATCAAACAAAACATCTAAAAGACGTATTTTATTCCTCAAGAGCAGCAGAGTTTTACCACGCATTAGTTGCGATGTGAACCGCGAAGCAAGCAGTGCAAATACCTTTGGATGTGTTACACATTCATGCCTTTTGAGACCGGCGATGGCATTCTATACACGCAGCTGCTTATAGTTGCTCTTCTCTAAAAGGACCTCCCTTGACTTTGGCACAGTAATAATATTTGGTCTCCTTGGTATGCGTCACAGGAAGCTCGGTCCGAAAGCATGCGTTTATTGATCGATACAACCATTCAAAAAGTGTGCCGAAACCGGCACAGCTGGAAAAGTACCCATTAATTCGATTTCCGAACTAGATCTAGTTCCTCTTCATGAATGAACAGCCAAGCAATAGCTTGACCAAATCGCATGAAAATGTAGTATATCATTCTTCTGATTCTATAGTTTCTACCAAAAAGAAATTGGGATCTCCTTTATGAAGTGGTGTTGAAATAGAATGCCGTCAATGACGGCCGGTAGAGCGGGAAAATTTAGGAAGTAGATCTAGTTTCCCGTTCATGCTACTGTTTATCTTCATGCACAGAGGATGCGATAAAGCAACTATAATGTGTCGAAAGTCCAAACTCTCTACTTTTTTGTGATATAATTCTTTTACGGTCTAGGCATTCTTGGAGTAATGCAAGACAAAACAACTTTGGCACATCCCATGTTCAGGGTTGCACAGGCAGAAAGTCCGAGCACGCTTTGGGCACATCGAACACTACGTTCAGGGTAATAACCCGTCTTCGCAAGGAACTTTTCCAGCTTGTGAAGGCCTGCCTGCCTTGCCCCATCTGTGCCATCGCTCCTGGAAGTTGCAGCATGAGCAAACTGAGAGGTAAGGTCCTGTGCAAGACGCTCCCGGAAATCAAAATGGCTTATGTTCCTCTGATCTTCAGGACCAGCATATCCCCATGCCAAGTACGCGTTAGCTTCGGCAAGGGCAACGAAGAAAGCAAAGGATCGAATCTCCCATGATTTGGATCTCATCACGTCGTGGTAAGAATCCATATTATCGCGGATGTTGTTGTTGTCGTCAACTGCACCTTTAGCTGCAGCATACTTCTCAAAGATCGCTGGCCGTCTGAACGTAGCGACGAACGAGGTACCATCGGTTCGCTTCACAACATGCGAAACTTCGTCGCCCGCAGGAGTGCCGCATGTTGCAACAACGCATTGTGGCCGTCTGTCTCGTAAAGAGCATACTATGACTTTATGACCATCAATAGTTGCTGTACGCGATATAGAAGATCCGTAATCACGTCCAGGACGGTCAGTGATATCGGATGGCATGTTCCTTGACCAGTATCTCTTTTTCTTCGCCTGCATGACCGCATATAAACCTCGGCGCCTTAAAGCTAGGACAGTCGCGGGGCTACCAAAATACGAATCCGCGATCACCACTCTGCCGGATGCAAACCATGTCTCAGCCAACCTCAACACTGAAGAAATCATCTTTCCTTCGTTGGCAAACTTCTTAGCATCATTGTGTTCCTCACTAATGTTCAAGCGCAGAATGAGCCTCGTCTCAGCGTCGGCTATCGTCTTGAACTCTTGCCCAACTGGATGAGGTTTCCGCGGAAACTTTTTGACGTTGGGCATCCGGGAGACTTTGCCAGGGCATCGCAAAGGGAGTCCAAGAAGTCCGGACTTTGACTAAAGTCCAGGGTAGAGAGTCCAAGAAATCTGGACTCGGACTGGAGTCCAGGGTAGGGAGTCCGAAAAGCATGGACTAGGACTGGAGTCCAGACTGCAGTCCAAATAACCTGGACTTAGACTTAAGTCTGGCTACTTAGTCCAGTGTCCCACGCGTACAGCTCGCAGTACCCGACGGTGTCTCATTGAACTTCGTGAATACTCATAGTTCTGCAACTATTTTAGCGACAGCTATTAAGTGTAAGCAACGTAGTCATTACTTGTGCGTTTTGAACGGGTTGTTGGCCCTGTCTGGTTTTAAGTCTCGGTCTACGGACAATCCCCGTTAATTTCACACTGGCTATTCCCGGGAAAAAGGTGAAATTAATGGGGGTGTGAAATTATCGCGGGTTTGCCATCAGAGCTTCCCTGTCGGTAAAACATTTTGCAGAAAATCTTCAGCAAATCAAATCCCTGCATCTAGAATTGACAAACACCAAAGCCATTGTTTTACTACAGCTTCTGTTCCACAAGATCTTTGAGAAAGGAACTTCAGCGAATAGCAACGTCTCTATGTAGATATCATGAATCAAATGAGTCATCTCGCATCGATTCAGCAATACTACAAATAAATTGTGAGTGCAGCTGGCTTACGTGCAATACGACGTATGGCCAAACAAAAGAAGAACGTGGCTTTGACCTTGCAGCAGCGCAAGGACGTTTTCAAGTATAAGTTAGAGAATCCTCGAGTCACCCATGCTCCGCTGCCCAAATGGGCAAAAGACAAATTTGGTCTGCCAAACGAGCCAGATCGGTCCACAATTACAAACTTGCTTGAATTTTTAAAGAACAGAGATGATACTGTAGAACAGCCAGACTCATTCCGGCGACGAGGAGGCGCACATCCAGTATGCTCCTGCTGAATCTCTACGCGCCATAAACTTCTATTCACACATACTCTTTGTTGCTTTAAAACGATAGAAACTTGAGGAAGCCCTAGCGCTATGGATCCAGACGGCTGAAGAACAGCGCATCCAAATTAATTGGGCAATGACCAAGAAAGCCGCAGAACAATTTGCAGACAAGTTAAATATTCCAGAAGACACACGCATCAGCTTCTCGAACGGATGGCAACAGAGATTCCAGCAACGTTTCGATTTACATATGCATCGCATGCATGGTGAGGCCGGTGACGTCGACAACGATGCGATTGAAAGGGACCTTAGTGGCTTGCAGAAAAAGCTGAAGAGATATGCATTTAAAGACATTTACAATATGGATGAGACAGCTTTGTACTTCCGCAGCCCCTCGTCGACAACCATCTCGAGTAGACCATTCGCTGGCTTCAAGCAAGATAAGAGCAGACTGACCATTGCACTGACTGTAAACGCCGATGGAAGTGACATCAGGGAACCACTAATCATTGGTAAACACGAGAAACCAGCATGTTTTAGAAAGAAAACAGGTATGCCGGCTATGCATGCTTGT